>NW_006499207.1:1180148-1192657 GCF_000471905.2 Amborella trichopoda | reverse complement strand
CTTCTCTAAATTATCGAGGAACAACTTTTCTTTGGTATGCCCTCTCGGTTCTACGCTGGTAAGCAATGATATTATGTGTTGCTCGTAGTCGTTTTTCATCTAAGTTAATGAGGGCAGCGATTCGTGCTTCGATCTTTTGTTCCTCATCTGGATTTTTATGAATAAGGATTCAGAGAGATGGTATCTCAACCTCGATAGGTAGCATTGCTTCCATACCATAAACTAATGAGTATGGGGTCATGTCAGTAGGAGTCTTCTCAGTTGTCCAGTATGCCGATAGGGCATCATTTAGCTTTTCGTGCCAATCTTTCCCACCTTCTATTATTTTGTCTATGATTCTAAGAAATCCTTTATTTGTGGTTTCTGCTTGTCCGTTTCCTTGAGGGTAGTAAGTTGTGGAGAATTTCTGTATTATCCCAAACTTTTTGCACACCTTAGTTACCTTTTCATTTTTGAGATTAGATCCATTGTCAGTGATGATTGACTCAAGAACACCAAATCTGAATACGATATTATTCTTTATGAAAAGGGTAACATGTTGGCCTTCACTTTTAACAAATGATGTGGCCTCTACCCATTTGGTGAAGTATTCTGTAGTCGTTAATATAAAACAGTGGTCGCTTGAGGCTTTGGTAATATCATTCCAATGATATCAAGACCGCACATGGTGAAGGGTCATACGGGCGATGTTGAATTGAGTGATACAAACGGTGCATGGATGAGGTCTCTATAGAGTTGACATTTGGGACACCTCTTAACAAACTTCAAGTAGTCTTCAGCCATGGTGGCCAAGTAATAGCCTTGGCGCCTGATTTTTTGAGCTAAGGCAACGCCCCAGAATCACCTCCTTCATTGTACAACTCTGTTAGTACTTGGCCAATTTCTGGTTGATCAAGACACCATAGAATGATGCCATTGAAGGACTCTTTGAATAGGAGATCACCTCCTTCGGGGTATAAACCATCTTTTAGCAGGGACAAAACATCGTGGAACCATGGTCTTACTTTGACTAATGCATCTGAAACCACGAAAGATACTTCTCCATCATTCTCATTCTCTTGCTCTATTTTTGTTTCAATCCTCGATGGGGAAGGGTCTTGTTTGCTCTTGATGTAGAATGGCAACGTGGTGATTTTCAGAGGAATATCAACCATCGAAGCAAGGGTTGGCGAACCGATTATTTTCCTTATTTACTTGCTGAAAGGTGATTTTCTTAAAGTATGAAATCATCTTTTCCACCTTTTCTTGATAGGGTTTGAGATTTTCTTCTTTCACCCTCCAAATCCCTTGAACTTGGTTTATGACGAGTAAGGAGTCACCAATCACTCGTACTTGTTGGATTTTCATTCTCATGGCATTCTCAAGCTCGTCTATCAAGGCTTCGTATTCAGCAACGTTAGGAAATTCAACCTGATGGTTGTTGGCATTAAAATCTTTTCAGGTGAACATAGTATAACTCATATACCTGACCCGTATTCATTCTTTACACCGTCAAAATATAGCTCCCAAATCGAGTCCTGAATTGTGAAGAGGTTCTCATCAGGGAGATCCGTCTTAACGGGAATATTATCTAGCATCGTGTTCAGCTAAGTGGTCAGCAGTGGCTTGTCCTTTGACTAATTTTTTAGTGACATATTTGATGTCAAACTCACTCAATAGCATTCTCCACTTCGCCAAACATTCGTTGAGGACTGGCCTCTCCAATGGGTACTTGAGTGAGTCAATTTTTATATGAGCATAACAGAATGAGATAAGACATGATGTCTTAATTTCTGCATGGCCCACACAAGTGTTAAGTAATGCTTCTCCACATCCGTTTATCTTGTCTCATAGTCGACCATGGTTTTGTTGATATAGCATATCGTTTGTTCTTTCCCATGATCGTTATATTGTCCTAACATTGCCACCATGGTCTTGTCTTTTACTGACATGGATAAGAACATAGGTTTATTTAGACTAGGAAGACTAAGGATGGAAGGTTTTGTCAGGTTTTCCTTGATTTGATCGAATGCTTCTTGAAATTCATTGTCTCATATGAATGGGGTGTCCTTCTTAAGGAGTCTATTGAATGGTGCGCACTTATCTGTCAGTTGTGAAATGAAACGCCTTATGGCTTGTATGCGGCCTTGAAGCCCACGAACTTCTCTAATGTTTCGAGGAGGAGGCATTTCAATGATGGCTCGTATTTTAGATGGGCCCACCTCGATGCCTCTTTGGCTCACTATAAAGCCTAGTAATTTGTCGGATTCAACTCCAAAGACACATTTTGTGGATTGAGTATGAGTTTATGTTTCCAGAGTCTCTCAAAAATGGTTCTCAGGCTGGTGAGATGATCAAACCTGGTCTTTGACTAGACCGGAATGTCGTCGACATAGTCTTCCATAATGGTATGCATTAGATCGTGGAAAATGCTCGTCATTGCTCGTTGATAAGTTGCTCTTGCATTTTTTAGACCGAAGGCCATGACTTTGTAACAGTAGGTTCCCCATTGCGTTATGAATGACATCTTGGTTTGGTCTTCTTCTGCCATGAGGATCTGGTTGTATCCTGAGAAGTCATCCATGAATGACAGCAACTCGTGTCCTGCAGTGTTGTCGAAGAAGGCATCTATGTTTGGTAGTGAGAAATTATCCTTAGGACATGCCTTATTGAGGTCTCCATAATCAACACACACTCAGATCCTCCCGTCTTTCTTAGGTACGACCACTATGTTGGTCAACCATTATGAGTAATCGTTGGGGGTAATGAACGTCGCCTTGAGCAGTTTATCGATCTCTTCCTTAATTTTGAGCTCAAGGTAAGTCTTTTGACGTCAGAGCTTTTGCCTTACAGGCCTTGCGCCTTCATTGAATATTAGGTGATGTTGCACCAATGTGGGATCAAGCCCTGGCATATCATCGTATGATCAGGCGAAGACATCACGATATTCCTTGAGAAAGGAAATCACATTTTCCCGCCCCTCAGAAGATAAGGACGTTCCAATCTTGGTTAACATTGGGTCCTTCTCAATTCTTAGGTTTACATCAATCGTCTCTTTGATGACAGCCGTTGGGTCACCATCAAACCTCTTCTTAAATTGCTCAACATGGGAAGTAAGTTTCTCAGGTTGAGAGATTTCTTCAGACTCTTGACTCTCTTGATCTTCAACTTGGTCGTCCAATTCATTGTCTTGGGTATTATGCACCGCTATTGGGCTAAGAGTCGTTTTTTAAAATTCTTTTTCATTATTATCAGCTTTATCATGTTTTGAATTTTCCACAATTTTTAAAATGTCGCAAGAGGTGTCTGTTGGGGATCGGACGTGCAGGGTGGTTCGATGGCCACCTCGCGCCTATCCATTTTTTGACACTGGGACTTGAAGGTGCCGCTGGTATGCTTCCAATAATTCTCGAGATAAAGGAATGATCAACCAATTCTGTCCTTTGGTTGGTGTTGGTGGATGAGCACCCTTGGCTGTGTCAGGGCCAACTGTGCATGCCTCCTCTAGATCCAGGTCAGCAAATAGGTCTTCAATTCCTAGTCCTTGTGTGTGCTGAGATGTGGAAGAGGGACTATCCCCGGTTGGGAATTTGAGGATCACTTTCAACCATTTTGGAGGACAGTCATTGAGAGGATCGAGGCTTTGAATGCCCCATGATATGAAGCACGGAGGGTGAAAGTACCCGAGCCCTCTTCAATCCCCTTTTCCAGTTTTGGCTTCAGGTGATGTAGAAATCGCCTCCGTTACGCCTTACACTTGACTCCCCAAGCCTTGGCCTGGTTGGAAGCCTTGGGAGAGAAGCATGTGCCAAGCTTTGAGGGACTCGAAACCATATCGATGTTGACATTGGATAATTTCCTCCATTTATGCAGATGTGTACAAAATTTGAGGAACATGGTCGCTAGCCTCTAGGCGTAAGGTGGCACAATCGGCTTGCTCGAAGGAAGCGAGTGGGATTTCTCCAAGCTCAACCCTACAGCTAGCTTCCCGTTATGTATACAAGAATTGGAATAGGAAGGGGGTTAAGCACATACCTTCGCGACACCATTTTTAATCAGAAACTTGAGGCATTGATGGAGTGTTGAGACACCATGAGGTTCTCATGTAGCCATGGTCTGCCTAGCAGCATGTTGAATGAAGGTTTTAGGTCTAAGGCATAAAACTTTATCACCTGGATAGTAGGACCGATCTTGAGTGTGAGAGGTAATATGCCTTTAGCTTGCCACTTGGTCCCATCATTTGCAGCGATAGTTAGTTGGCACAACTCGAAGTCATCCGAGCTTTTGCCTATCTGCGTCACCGTTTTCATAGGGCATATATTCAGGGATGCCCCATTATCAACCAGCACTCTCGTTATCTCATATCTTTTCATGAAAATTGTGATATGAAGAGGCTGGACGTGAAAGCGATTGACTTTAGCCGGGATGTCATCATCTGTGAATATGATTGGTGTTGGTGTCATTAGTTGGTTGATCATCCCGCACAACTCATCCGGTTGTGTGTTGCTCAGGATGTGGGTCTTAGCAAGATCATTTTCAATTTGCGCTCTATGTGCCAGCGAATTCGCAAGCAGCTCCAAGATGGAGATTGGAGCCTGGATCTTCCCGAGATGACTTGGTAGATCATAGGTGGATGCGAATCCTTGAGTTCTTTTATTAGGTTCATGATCTGCAACCCTTGCTGAGGGTGTGGTTGTTGAAGTGGCTCCCATTCTTTCATCAAGAGCGTTTGCCATCAATTGGATGGGTTTGAACACTCGACCTCTTCGGGTTAAGGAATCAACTTCACCAGCTTGAAGCTCGATAGGGTTAGCCCTAGCTAGAGTAATGGGAGACCTCGGGGTGTTGGCCCCTTATTTGGAAGATGATCCCTTTTCATCAGCTTAGACCATGTCAATCTCGAGGCATCATCTTCGTCATATTGGTCCCACTTAGGAGGATCATCAGAGTTCGGGGATGAAGAATTTCCTCTAAGAAGACTCAAAAGATCTTCTTCAACTTCTTGGAGAAGATGATCACAAGCAAATATGAATTGGCTGGGATCATCTTCTTCGTCTCCATTTTTAATCATGTGAATGATAACATCCTCCTTTGAGTTACTTGGAGCTCCTGTTTCTTCGGTCGTTGTGGCCGTGTTTTTGGGGAGAGGGTTTGTGAAGATACCCATATTTTGATTAAGTTCTTCAACAGGTTGATTTCTAGGTCTGACAGTGATGTCGCCCCTATTAATCAACCCTTGAATCACCCACTTTAAGTAGAAACAGTTTTGGGTATCATGGGCATGGTTTCTATGCCCCTTGCACTATATGTTCTTATCCTTAAGCTCAAATGGTGGTTCAGATGGTGGCAGGAGTTGAACCATAGTTTTCTTCAAGAGTAACTCTAGCACTTTTGCTAACGGGTCTTTGAGAGGAGTGAAGTTGTCCTCTCGCCTTCGATTATTATTTTTAACGTCAGCTCTAAGCTTACCCCTTCGATTTTGATTCCTATTATTGTGCTAGGTGGCTGAACCCTAAGCCAGTCCATTAACAACGATTTCGTTAACTTGACCGACTGCTTTCCCCTTGCCGTTGATTGTATTTTTATTCTGGGGAGTCGTGATGGGTATGTTATCGAGCCTAGTACTGAGGGGTGTCCCTCTCGCCCTTTAATGTCACGCCACCCGCTCGACCATGGAGTTAAAAGAGTGGGGGATAGGTCCTTGGCTAAAGAAGGTCATGTATTCAGGAGCTACATTTCTAAGGCCATGGAGATTTTTAGCTAGGTTCGTAAGTGGACATTCGATGACTCGCATCGCTGCCTCTTGGAATCGACGGATAAAATCCTCGAAGGATTCTCCTGGGCTTTGTTTGGTTGCACTGAGTTCGCCCAGGGAAAGAGATCTTGGTGTCGACCCACGGTAATGAGAGACGGACTGGTTGAACATTTGGTTTAGAGTTATGTGTGGTTGAGCAGTCATTACTCTTTGATGCTAATTTAAAGCCTCACCGGTCAAAGTTTGTGAAACCAGGGCCTTCAACTGGTTAGGCAAGTCTCGCAAGGCTCTGACGGAGAGGAGGTACGCATTGACGTGAATATCTGGGTCATTCTTCCCATTGAATTTGTTTTTAAACTCTGAGATGACAAACCTAGGGAGAAGGTCTTCCATGCCTCCAAGGGTCTCATGAACATAAGCCTTTGGGGGTAGGATTTCATGCATACCCATCCATACGAGCATATCCTGCATCGCTTTTAAAGTGCCTTCTTGTTGCGTATTTGGCATGCGCGTAGGCCCACCGGTCGGTGGGTTCCCAAACATAGACTGATGAGTCGAGACTTGGGGTAGATGTTGGCCTGCTTGGGCCTGTGATGGATGAGCTGCAGTTACCGGGGCGGTTTGACACATTTGTCCTTGACGGGCGTACTAAGCCATAGGCATTGCCACCAGATGCGGAAACCGCACGGTTGGTTGGACCGAATACATGGGAGGGACCGATTGAAGAATCGGCTGACTCGGCTGCGCTATGGGTTGACCTATACTATTAGGTTGGTTTTGGACTGACCCATGAACTGGGGCATGAACTATGTAACCTAAGTCATCTAGAATTTTGAGGGCAGCCTAGATCCCTATCTCACCTAAGGGTTGGTTTAGATTGACGTCTTGGCTCCGTACAATGTTCAAGACATCGTGGGTTGTACTACTGTGGCTCGAGGTTGGATTGGATCTCCTAGACCTAGGTGGGTCTTGGCTTTGAGACCGCTGCATCTCGGGGTTATCTTGGTTCGAATTGTGGAAATTGGCGTTAGATGCCGCATGAACTTCTTCCCTCGCACTGCTCCTACTTTGGTTGCTTAAGGTCAGACGGCTCCTACTGGGGCTACGTAAGGTTCCTTGTAGGACAATGCCTGGTCAGACCCCCTGACTGTTCAATGTTTTTTGGATGGAGCCAAATTTTCGGACCATATAGAGCTCAGGGTTAGGAGTGGATCCCTGGGACTCGGCTTCTAATTGAAGACCTGGACGATGGATAATGGATTGGCCCAAGTTTTGGCCATAATCCCAAGCGATTGCAACATACTTGTCCCTAGGTTTGGGAAGGTTCAGTTTAGAGTCAGCCGTGGAGCGGTCATCATAATCACCTTGGGTAACCGACATGATGACTTTCTTTGCCCGGGTTCTAGAGTCTAGGCTTAGTTAAGATCTAAACTCGATGGCCTAGGGCAGACTCAGCCTGACTCTAAGGGAAAACCTTGAGTGACAACTAGGCTAAAATTAGCCTGGAATCTAGACTCAACAGATTTTGGTTTAGACTCTGAACTAGGGTCAGCCTAATTCAACTCAAAAGGTAACTCTGAGCTTAGACCTAAACTAGAACCTAGACAAATATCTAGATAAGGTAAGTCTAAGTCTCGGCTCTGGCCAAGACTAGGTCTAAGTTTGTACCTAGGTGTAAACCTGGTCCAGACTTGGACTGAGCCGAGTGCAAGCCCAGGCTTGGACCTAGAGGGTTATGAAACTCAGAACGGGTGTAGACCCGAACTAGATCAAAGTTGGTTTAGACATGAGCCCTTGGCTCAAACCAAAAAGGGGCCTAAGTTCGAACATGGGTGTGAACCTAGTTTGAGTTTGGGCTAGGCTGGGTATAAGCTTGAACTTGGACCCAAAGAGTTTTAAGGATTAGACCAGGTATGGACCAGGACTAGATCAAAGAGAGCTAGGAATGAGCCTTCGGCTCGAACCAAGATGGGACCTAGGTTCAAACCTAGATGTGAACCGGGTTTGGACTTGGGCTAGGCTAGGTAAAAGCCTGAACTTGGACCCAAAGTTCAGCTTGGACAAAAGGCGGGTCCGGGCTGAGATCTAAGATTAACCGATCAGAAATAAGCAAGCAAGCACACGAAAATGTTTAACCTAGGAAAGTACTATAGGTAGGCTTGGCTTGAGAGTGGGTTCCTAACTACTGAAATGCGGCTCGGCTGATATAGGTCCCCGCATAGGTCCTGGCCTCCTGTTATTTGATTTTTCCTTGTCCTACTATACGTGGAGTTACTTTGAGGTAAAATATTATGCAGGGGCGCTCACAGTTAAAGTTACGCAAATCCCAACCACCTCGACTCTCAAAGCTGAGTTCCCCTCATGCCGTTAAGGTGGATTTTGGGGGTTTTCGAAAAAAAAATTTTCTGGTTTTTCGGGATTCCCGGCCAGTGTGTGCTAGAGTGTGTAAAGAAGCACACAAATGAAAAATAAAGTCATGCACATAATGCACGTAAAACAAGCAAGGCAATAAGTGAGCGCTTGGCACTGATCGTGCCTAGCGATGTGGCTTCGAGGCGAAACTCACTTGAAGCACGATAGATGGAGGGGTAAGCAACCCTTAAGAAGGTAAAGTCAGAAAAAATGAGACCAGCCACAGTCTGTGTTAAGTCAAGCGCAACCCGGGTCGAGAGTGACTCAAACGGGACACGGTTCAGGAGGATGCAAGCAGCCCTCGATTTATATGTATCTTCTTTTTTTAAAATATTTTTTTAACTTTGATGAGATACAATTAGACTAAGCATGGTGAAAGCAGGGAAAAATGGTTTCAGCTAAAATTAATAAACTAAAATAAAAAAAGAAAAAGTCAGGAGCAGGACAGACTTATCTAAAGCAAGATATTTTTTTTTATATTTTTAAAAATATTTATTTTAAGCCAAAAATTGGTGAACAATCAACAAAGAGACTCTAGAATAGGCCCGTGGGGTCCCAAAATTTTTCTGGGACCTTTGTCACAAGGCGGCATGGACCGTGTCGCCCAGGCGGCACGAGTCGTGTCACACTTGTAGGTTGGGCGGCATGAGTCATGTCGCTCAAAAAAAAGTTTTTTTTTTATTTTTTTTATTTTTTTTAATTTTATCTTGTTGAGCCTAATGAAATAAGGCTACAAAAACTTTAAGAAGCAGAAAAATCAGACTTTTTGATGAAATAAAATTAAAACAAAGTGAAATAGAAGAACAACAGATATAACAGACCTATAACAAGAAAAATATTTTTTTGATATTTTTAAAAATTTTATTTTGCTCCAAACATTTTTGACCAGTCACAAGAAAGTCCCAGGACCCATCCAAAAAAATTTCAAAAAATTTTGAATTGGGCAACGGGGAGAACTAGAGAGCGTGTCACCCTGGACCTGGGCGGCACCGTCCCTATCAACTGGGCGGCGACACGGCCGCCCAAGGGGCACGCCTTGTGTCGCTCAAAACATTTTTTTTTTTTTATGTTTTTTTCTTGTATATCTTGATAAAATAAACTTACTGTAGACATGGAGAAATAGCAAATAAAATTGTTTTTGATGAAAATAAATTAAAATAAAGCGATAGCAAATCTAACATAAAAATATTTTTTTTATTTTTAAATATTTTATTTTGACCTAAACTTTGGGAACAGTCACAAAATGGCACCTAAAACATGCTTGAAAACTTTCAAAATATTCTGACGAAATTTTGATGCTCGGATCACGCTCGATAGCCCGACGGTGGGCACCAAACGGTTTACAACGCAAAATCGAAGCAATCTGTGGATGCAGATCACTCAGATCTGACCCTTTCAACTGATAAAAATTAAATGAAAAAGAAATGGCAGAGAAATTGGGAATGATCGAATTCAGATCTGAGATCAATCTGTCCAGAAACGAATAGATCTTCTCTCAGATATGTGGCGGAGCCAGCGTGATCCGAAGCATTTCAAAACACAATTTTCAATCAAAATGAATCAAAGTCAGATTAAAATAGAATAAAAGAGGAAATGAAGGAGAAGAAAATATCGAACTAGGCCGGATGGCCCGGGCTTCCCGAGTCTTCGAGAGCTCGCCCGTATCAAAACTGTTTCCTTTTGCCCTTTTGGTTCAGATGTCGATCAGCAAGTCTCTAGTAGTAATATGGTGGTTGTGACCTAGAAATGGTTTAGATCTAAGGTTGGTGTGCCCTAGGTCTAAGTTTACTCAAGCTTAAGATGAGGGTTAGGGTTTTCTTAGGGAAGGTCTCTCTACTCTCGTAGGGTTTCTCTTCCAGCCTAAAGTTTCTAAAAGTCTCGTCCCTCTCTTTCAACTATCTCGATTTTCATCCTTTTATGGTCACCCAAAGTGAGTTCATCTGAATGAGGGATTTGTTGGGGCAGAGTTATCCCGTAACCAACAAATGCCTTGGTCAAACCAATCTTTAATTTTTTTAAAATTTGGATTTGACCGATGCCGATAGCATCATGAGGCCAAAGCACCCACAAGATAACCCTAAAAACATGAAAAATGATAAAAATGTGTTTGGGGAAAAACGAGTCTGGGCGGCACAAGTCGTGTCCCCTGGGTAGCATGAGTCATGTCTCCTGGGCGGCACGCACCGAGTCTCCCAAACCAAAACTTGTCCAAATTCCAAATTTTCTTTTTAGGTATGTTCCTTAGCCTCTTATGAAGCTACCAGAAAACATTTTGGTCAAAATAGATTTTTTACTATTTTTAATGATTTGTTTTGTAAAATAGGGCATTTGCAGGATGACTTGGGCAACACGCCCCATGTCGCCCAAACCAAAAGTTTTCCAAATTAATGTTGTTCAATTTGGGTGTCTTCCTTAGCCTCTTGTGAAGCTCTTAGGAAAAATTTGGGTCAAAATGGATTCTTTTAGTATTTTTAATGCTTTTGTTTCATAAAACAGCGTGTTTACTGAATTTCGGGTCAAAACAGGCATTTGCTGGGTTCTGGGCTGGCAGAATGGTTCCGGATCATAGGGTAAGTTGTGTGAGCTATGGATTTTAGGTTTACTAGGCCAATTTGATCCTGAGGGTCTAGGAAAACCACATAACTTGCCAGATTTAAAGCAGGTGTCTACACTTCATCTCTTCCTCCTAGTGAGACAAGCAAACGGCGTTGCTCATCACCGTCCGCGGACTTATCCTCAACGTCTCAGCTAGGAACATGGGCATCGAAGCCTATTGCTGTCTGCGAGGGCTTCACCTTGACACGAGACTATTACAGACGGTGATGTCCTTCGCTATTCGCAAAGGGGTCGCGGCAATACCCGTCCCATTGCTATGCGTAGGCTCCTTCCGTACCTCTTTGTGCCCGTCACTGTGCACCTCACGGGAAGTTATCACCGTGCACCTCGTCAGGAGTCATCGCCTTCCGCAAGGGTTGTATTGCTTCCTCTCATTGCCAATGGCGATGCTCATTGTTGTTTGCGGGTATCCTCTTATATCCTATGACTGGCACCGTGTGCCTCATGGGAAGTTATCGTCGTGAGCCTCACTAGAAGCCATCACTGCCCACAAGGGATGCGACGTCTTCGTCCCTTTTTTGTCTCCCCATTCTTTTCTCTCCTTACTTGATTGAGGGTAGACTTAGCCTAACGCCACCATATCGGTCTCGGTTTAGAGTAGTATTGACAAAGTGCTGGTCTTCAGAACCATGCCCATCTTGCTACCACTCCGAGTCGGTAGCGTTTCGGCCATCATGCTAGTCTCGCCCCTTGGTCAAGTTTTCTTCTCCTTTCTCTCTTTATTGGAAGCCTTCCATTTTATCACTCCCTCATATGAGCATGCGATGCCCTAAGACAAGGGTGGGTCTCTTCGACCAACTTGTTTTGCCAAATAACCATAGAAGTATTGTGTAGAAAACAAGAGGATTGCAAGTCAAGGGAAGAGATTCCGAACCAGCTAAAGCAGTTGGAGATTTTCTACGTGATCTAAGAGGGCACCCATACGAGCTAGCTCGAGTACGTCTCGAACCCACCTTAAATTCTTCTCTCATCAGTTGGTATACCTGCCCTTGCTCTTGAGTAAGGTTCTGAGAGAGCGATCTCAAATCCTGGGTTCTCTAAAAACCCGAGATATGTGCTGCCAAATCATCTAGATCTGAAGGCGAGATCAAGGCACCTAACTAGATGGTAATGGGTTTTGTTGTCCATGACAGAAGAGAGAGAAAGAATAAAGGAGCATGGAGAGCGATGGGTTCTGTCGTCCATGACAGAAGAGGGAGAAAGGGGAAAGGAGAGAGGAAACATGGATGGTGATGGGCTCCACCATCCATGGCAGGAGAGAAGAAGAGGGAAGGGGAGAAGAAACATGGACGATGATGGGTTCCACTGTGATGACCCAAACTTTTCCCGGCCAGTTAGAATGCATGGCGGGTCAAGGAGGGAAGAAGTTGGGTGCAGTGCCTGTTGCCCAGCACCTATTGGATTGTGCAGCGCCGGCTAGAGGAAGTGAGAAGGCCAGCACCGGTTGGATTGTGCAGCGCAGGCTGGAGGAAGTGAGGAGGCCAGCGCCAGTTAGATTATGTAGCGCCGGTTGCCTAGCACTAGTTGGATTGTGTAACACCGGCTGGAGCGAAGTGAAGAGGCCAGTGCCGGCTGTGTCTCTAACATGCATGAGTTGGAAGTGACACTTGTATAATGCATGCTGATGAGAGTGCCACTTGTCCTGATTTTGAGCCTCCATGGTGACACTTGGCCAGCCACCCCAAAACCAGGAGTCTTATCCTCTTCTCTTACCCATGCCCCTCATTCTAACATCTCTCTCTCTCTC
>NW_006499207.1:1076127-1172371 GCF_000471905.2 Amborella trichopoda | reverse complement strand
GAGAGATTATAGAGTATTTGTAATGATTAAATGTTACGGATAGTTAAACCGTTATACCCACAAGTGAATAGTTGTACCTCTGTACTCAATGCTCTCACTCCATAAATAAGGCTCGTTTTTTTTAGTTTACAAGCAACAAGTTGGTGTGGTGGTAAAAAGGAGTACAAGATATATGCAAGGTTCAAACCCTCCCATGCATTCTTTAAAATAGTTTCAAAAAAAAAATATTAACCAAATATTCATTAATATTACCTAAATACTAATTAATAACTATTTTCTCTCTATAGAAATAAATTTCCAATAGTAAGTACTTCCTTTCACTAAAACTAAAAAGCAACTCTAAGTGCATTGAAGGCTCACTAATTTAGTGCTTTAAATAGGCGAGATGCCCTCTATTTAGAAACTTGACATTTTGAAGAAGATATGTTGAAGGCTAATCAAGTATTTCCATTGTGGTAATCCTTTTTTTTTTTCTTTTTTTTTTTTGGCAGCATGTACTATCTTAGAGCTTGTTGATAGGATTTTTATAGTTCTTTTTATTAGTTTCTTTATTGAATTTGAGTTTGTTCTTATGGTTCTTTGTTCTTTTACTATTAACAATTTTTTATCATACCATGACTAATTTTACCTATAGTTGTATATTTCTCTTGGTTTTTGTTGCGTAATGTGATTTTGTGAATGTTTTGAAACCTATAACAATCAAGTGAACATGCCTTCAAGGAAACTAATCTGACTAAATCAATCAACAAAAAAAATTGCAAAAATCATCATCATCATTAGAGTTTTTTTCCAACTATTTAGAGTTGGTTAAAAAATTAATTAAAAAAAAATTGCAAGCCAACTATACAATCGATTCCATGGAAACTAGAATGATTCTTGGTTCTGACTATGAAACAAGCCAACCACAACCATTCCCAATTTTGATCAAGGCAATTACCATCTGGATCACCGATTTTTACAACCTTGAATTGTTCTATTTAAATTTATAAGTACATGTTTTATATCAATTTCGTTCATGCTCTTATTTTGACTTTGATTGTTGATTCACAATCGTACTTTTGGATATTTCCCATTAGAGTATATGAATTAAAATCTTATGATTAACCTTCATGTACCACCTAAATTTATGTCATTTTTTGTATTTTTTTAATATGAGATGCTTAAAGCACACATACAAAGCATGTGCATTCCACTGCTTGAATTTACTCAAGCCGATCAATCTGATGTTATGCGTTGATTATATACAAGCAATCCTGGCAATGCATTTTGCAGTTTTTGTAAATGGTAATAGAATTTTTCCGAACATGAGTAAAATAGTTACTGGGCAGAAAATCAAGCCCCTCGCCCTCACTTGAAGTTATTCAAACTTGAAAAAAATGAAAAGATCACATGACAGTCCCTACAACTTCCATTCTCCCAGTGCATTGTAACAAACATTGCATCAGCTTTGCATAATACTACTTGAAAGTACCAACAATAGATGCAACGAGCTTTTAATGCATACAATGTATAGACAACTGCCCTTTTGGGTTATTAACCTTTTAAGACCATAGGCTTCTAGCAATATTTCAAAACACTGAATCGGAACCCCAATCTAGACCGATTTAAATTCCAATCTAAATTACCAAATTGATACGCAATATTGCAAAGAAAATTTAAAAAAACAATTAGCTCAAGCATTGAACATAATCACCCACCAACCGATCCCTATTCTTGACCAGGCAATTCTAGTCTAGATCAGCAATTGTAAAAGCATGGTTTCTAGTTACCACAAGGTCAAAGAGACATGCAACTTCTCTTATGATCACCCAATATGATGTTTGAGACAATAAGCTTTTCTTTTTTCTTTCGTTTTGGATAATTCAATGGGGAAGACGGGCCCTTACCCATTTTTTCAATAGATTAGGGAGTTACATTTTGTATATGTTAATTGGAGATGTCAACAATAGGAATGGATACAACGATGTGGCAACTGAGTGTGGGGATACTACCACCACTACCTCAACCCCTTTTCTACAAGAAGCTTCTCTTAGCGTGTTCATTAGGCATAAGCCAAACTGTCCAAACACTTGCTCCATGGGAACATAGAAGGGGCAGCTTCCATTTCTTTCCCACCTTTGCAACCAACTCCAAAAATGGGGAAAAAAAATAGCAGCAGCCCCTTTTGTGCCCCCTTAGATGGTCTGGCTCACAAAGCAAAATTTCCACCAAACAAACATGCCCTTACAAGAACACCCAATCTAAGACAGCCATACGAACAAAGATAAATATACCATGAGATGAGTGGTTGGAGGGGATCATGGGCCAGTCAATGGGTGGGAGACTGATGCCCTTGGATAAACAATGCTTACAATACCAATTTTCTTGGTTATGAGACATTGTTGGGACCTCAGGTTTATACAAGCAACACTGAACAAACTAGGACAAAAGAAAATCTAGCTAGATTAAAGAAAATTGGGGAAATGGCTTAAAAGGTTTGAAAAAGTCCTGAAACACATTAACAGTTCTAAAATAATTTTCTTTTCATGGCACTGTTCACTGTTTCCAAAAGGAAACACACCCAAATATTTCTGAAACATAGGGTTCATAGTCCAAAATAAGGCATAACCCCAAGAGTCATGCCAGAAGAATCCAAAGCATACATGCAACCAGCAAAGCATCATGAATTCTCCGATGCATGCTCACACACGCATGTATATGAGAGACAGAGAAGACAGCCATTGCTTGCTACACCTCTCCACTTTCATTTTCATTTGGTGCGAGAACATTATACATCCCACAGGTAGAGAGACTGCACCATTAAAGACACAGCAACCGCTACTTCCCAAACAAGAATTTACAACAAAAAATACAGGTAGGTGAATCCTTGCCTGTCACCCCCAAGGAAGATGAATTAGAAGAACAGGACAACTTATATCAACCAGAGCTCGCAAAATTTACAGAGACATGGTGGGTAGGAAAAACCCACTAACCTCCCCTCCTACTCAAAATACAGGGCACAGTCCACATGCTTGTAAGGAAATGCCCTTCCATTACCTTGTCAAACTCTGTTTAACTGGCAATGATCACCATCTGCATTGGAAGTATCAAACTATGTGCTCTGTAAATCAATCTTCAACATATGTACAGGAATACAGTAATACACACACCTACCGCAACCAGTTCCACAAATACAGCATAATCAACCAGAGCAGAAAAAAAAACAAAAAAGCATAAAAAAAATAAGATGAACTAAACCATAAATATAACATGCCTAGGAACATTCTCCAAGGGAATTCCCCTAAATCCTAAGGTGATCCACAAGTACAGGGATAATTGCCAACATTCTACCAAATGATAACTATAACCAGGTGAACATTGAAAAAGGGATAAGGAAAATACTGCAAAATTGAACCTGTGAAAGACAAGTACTCTTGTACAGGAACCTACTGAAAATTTTGATGAAACTATTTGCCAAACCATCAAAGCAAAATACTATAAATATTATATAACAGTTGCTTGGCTCTTATGTGGTGGCTCTACTTTAGAACAATCTAACAAGATTCTGACCGTGTTACCAAATGACAAGTTACACCCTTACCGTCAGCACCGCTTTTGAAGGATGATACGTCATGTTTCAAACATAATTCACTGGATTCAAGCTCTGAGGAAACATGAACTTTCTGAAATCTGGAACTCTTCATTCTGCCACCAATAGAATGTTATGTTAAAAAGAAAATGGCTACAAACCTCAAAATATGCAACCCAATGTGGTAATAATCAGAATTCAGAAAATTATACAAGATCAAAGACACATAGAGGATGTATCACTTGGAAACACATGCAGAAGAATGTATTCACATAAATAACAGGCAGCAATGTTTGTGTGCATACATTGTTATCCTTACAAAAGGTAGTTTCTTGGTCTAGTTGAACTTGATCAGGCTGAAGGATACTAAAATGGTATCAGGAGCACCATCAACATTAATTGATGAACAAAGAATAATTCTTGACACAAAGCAAATATTATCAGATTTCTCATAAAAGTGAGACGGGCACATCTCTCAGAGAAAAGAAGGTGACAATGGACAAAGTGTTAAGTTGCCTTGGATCCCATTAGTCATTGGTTAATTTTTTTGGGTTTAAGAGTATTTTCTATTATTTGGGGATTCCTATTAACCAACTTAATAGGTAGGAGTTTATGAGGTGTGTGATCCTATTTGGACAAGGATCGTCACATGAATCCAAATTGAAGGGATACACCAATAGTGCTAGGAATTCTAAAAGTTAGGAAATTAGGAGGGCCTCATGTAGGTGTTTTATATTTATTTCTTTTCTCTATGTAAGGCAGTTTCATACAAAGAGAAACATATAGACAAGATTGAGTGCCTTTAATTTATCTAACGTAAGAGCTTTCCTGTACTACTTTCTTTCCATTGATTAGTGAAAGACCTTCAATCATCTTCGCACATGGATGTAGCCACACCTATAACAAACCACATAAAATGTTGATGTTTCTTGTATTATTTATTGGGAAAATATCAATTAAGGGGATACAACTATTTACAAAATCATTAAATAGATAAATTATTCCTATTAACACTTGAGGGCTTACTTTTTCTTTTTCCTTTTCATTTCACTTAGATTCCTCTTGAAAATAAAAAAAAATTCCAAATTGCCCTTTAGTATTTAGAATTAGGAACAATCAGGGCGTTTTAATAATTTAAACACCCAAACGGCCTCAAATGAATTTGCATGTTATACTGACTTGAGGATGATGTGGATGAAGATGCTCCAACCTTGCATTAAGGTATGTTCTCGGTGCCACTCTAATTTTCCTTCATGATGTTTTTGTATTTAATAAATTAACAAATTAAAAGAAACACGCACAGAAATTTCATACCTTAATAAAGAGTCCAAGCTGATCACAATATGTTTGACTTTATATCATTTGCTCGTATGTAATGATCATGAGAATATTGTCAGTGATGGATGCTCACACTACTCTTAATAGGTGCAAACAGAAAAGAAACATCCAAAGGAGTTATGAGAGCAAATGAGAGAACCCTAAAGAAATTAACAATGTTTAAAAGATTAATGACCCAATCCAAAATCGAGCAATCCAAATTGGGAATCTGCCAGACCGTCCTGTACCTAGCCATAAAACAGGATTCAAAGTTTTTACTATACATGATCAGAGTGCTGACATCACGACTTGGCGCCTCTGCACAACAAAGCGCAATTATGACGCAATGACTCCAACACATTACGGCTTCCATGTGAAAATCAAATGCCGTCGCTGTTTAAATGGGATTTATATATATTCTTTAGGAGATTGAATAACTTTTATATGGCTTTGCTCTCCCACGATTTTTCAATGTGGGACAATGTTTGGGCACCATACATTAGACCAAGCATTTATTTGGCTTTGCATTGTTGAGGGCACCGCATCAAGAGCGTGATGTATTTATATGACCATGCATTTAACGACGCATTAATTAAAAGTTTTTACTTAAAACCTTCCTTATATGACCATGCATTTATATGCCCGTTTCCAACTATAAGGAAGGTTTTAGAATACTATTTAAGGCACCATGCATTTATACGATGCATTTTTATAACATTATTTTTGGTGCATATTCAATGGTATTTTAAGACCTTTATATACATTCACTAGTATTCTAACAAATTTTAAATCATGCTTATTATAGTATTATAAGTTTATAACTAATAATTATACATTGATAACTAAATCTTGTATTTTATTTGTTAACTTATTTGTATTACAATTACAAATTATGCAATGTATTATCTTTTCTTATAGTTGTAAATAAGATTTTTTCAACTAGATGATATTATAATACATTTTTGATCTGTTCTTATTTGTGTATTAAATAATTATAAAATATAAAACAACAATTACAATTTCATATCTGATATTATAATTAGTTAGGTTGCAATAATTTTGAATGAATAAAGCGAATAAATAAATGTTTGATACTTTGATTTGATACTAATTTTTGATTTTATATTATAACTAATAATTATATAGACATCCAGACAAGAAAACAATGTTTCAGTATTCACCTATTTTTACAAAATAATAAAAGAACATAATGCACAACTCCTAATTTCTTTTAAAAACAAACAGAACACTATTCTTAGAGATTTATATTGATTTTTTTGAAAAACTTTTGGGACAAAAATTGCCGATTCGGCCAATTCTCCGATCCTATCCACCGATTCCCCAATCCGACAAAGGTATGGGTGTGACCGGTTCATGTCACCGATCTTTTTTCAAACATTGGAAATTACCAACTCCAAGTTTTATACCAAGTTACTGTTCATGCTTTTAACTACTAGAAAACTAATTTCTCATTATTATCAATAAGAGGGAGAAAAATCAATAAATTAAAGTTAAAACTACTCAACATCAAATTCCATAGATATAATAACCTAAAAGTCTTGTTGCTAATAGTAACTCACATTTTGCATAAAAAAGAGAGAAGAAACCATCTAGGCCTATAACATAATTAAAGAAGGGCAAATTATAAATGTATCAAAGGCAATCCTTGAAAGAAACTGGGAAAAGTAATCCAAAGGAAACAGGTGAAGAAGGACAAAAGAATCCTTACAACTAATGCTCTACTTGAAATCTATTTAACTTGTATCAAATCAACCTTACATAACTCTAGAGGTTAGTTAAAGCGTATTGATTGGCAACTGATAAAGAAAAATCTATCTCAACTAACTAAGCCATCAGTGAGAATGTTTTATTTGGCCATGATGTAGATCAATTCAACCAGGTTTTGTTCTTGCATTATGACAAGTAAGGCTAGGTCTAATAAAACAGGTCAAAATTAAGGGTTTAACGTGAAGGCTTGAATACATAGCCACAATCATCATAAGAAATTGTTCAACAAATAGGAATATATCATAAGTTCATAACTAAACATGATAACAACTTGCTATGAACTTTCGAAGGAATGCAATTGCAACATTTTTCAACTCCCATAAGCAACAAAATTCCTTAAAAGAATAGGATAAGAAGAAAAAGCAATGCAAAATGAGAAAATTTGTCAAATGTACAATTAAAATTGAAAGAGGTGTACCACATAAAAGGCCATGGATGATGGGAAACATAAGCCAGAAAGTTGGTTCACGAAGAACTTGAAACAAGTATCATGGTATTGGGATACAACATAACATTTTCAACAAAAAATTTAGAAAACGGAAACCACAACACACACCTTAAAGATGCAACATATTTCACAAGTTCTTTTTCTTGATCATCGTCATAGATAAACCATTTCTCTTGGTAAAAACCCAAATCCCAACTGCCAAAATCTGTCAAAATCAGAAATAAAATATTATAGGAAAGATTATTGTGTTTTTCTTTGTCTCGTATAAGTTTATATGTTCCATATACTTTAAATACAAACCTTGAATCATAACATGAGCTTTATCAGAGTCGCCTTTCAATCTCCAATATACCCTACCAGTCTTATCCAAAAGGATGTTCTCTGTTCGAACAGCATCGGACCTCTGGTTCCCTATAATAATCCTTGTCATGTAAAATCTCTGTTTGCAATTCCATATACTTAAAACACTAATGGGCTCATCAATATGCATGCCCGTGTGCGACAAACAAATATTCATACAAAGTTTAATACAAGAATCCAAAAATCTTAATCCAGTCAAACACAGAAACAAACAAACAAAAAAAATACTATTTTCACCTAACGTATGAACAAAGCATGACTCTCTTTGATATGCAAGAGAGCTAAAAATTAGTTAAGTTTCAGGTGAATCAATATTTAAAAACCCAGCTCGGGGACCTGAACCGGGTGCATGCTAGGTCCGAATCGAACAAGCCGACCCAACAAGTTAGCCTGGGGGACTTGGTCAATATTAAAGAAAACAAGAAAACACATGAAAAAAATATAAAAAATGGCCAAAAAGAGAGAAAATACATTAAATCAAGCACTCAAAATCAAAATATTGATCTCATACTATAGGAACCATAAATCAAAATCAAATAATACAAATAAAAAAACCATTTAGGAAAAAAAAAAGCAGAAAAAAAAGGCCAAAAATAATCAGAACCAAAATTCAAGATTTTTGGTTTTGATTCAAACAAAGAACAAAGTCAAGGCTATTGCAGATCAATATGATAGGGAACATTTTGGGATAGATTAGAATGAATTTGCTGAGAAAATGAAAGAGTAATCAAAGATTTCTTATTTCTATTTCAAGAAACCCCTAAAACTGAAAATTTTGATTTTGCTTAATTTAATATAGGGATAGGGGTTTAATGGAGGGTTTAGATACAAATAATTTGAAATGAATTTCAAGTTCTTTTTGGTAAGAATCAAGTCAAAGATTGGAAGAACAATGGATTGGATGTGATGGGATCCTTCGTTTATACTCAAATATAGCCCAAGAGAAACCCTTACCTGGGAAGACATCTCCAATCCTAGTGTCTCTATCCAATCACTCATGAGCATTCTTCATATCCTTAGATGTGCTGGGATCCTTCTCTTATGTTCTTTTGGCTTACTACATATTCAAGACTCTTCACCATCTCAGGAACTTTTTACATGGCACAACATCCTACCTAATACACTAAGATGATCTTTTAACCTATTTATCCCAACATTTGAAAAATGACCTTAAAAATTGCACATTATTTTATTTTTATCATTTTTATCCGCATTTATACAGTGCTTCCATCCCGGATCCCCATTCCTAGTAGACCCCAAAAGAGACATTTCGCATCTCATAAAGAAATCTCAATTACAAATATTGTCTACTAACCTTTTTGCTCAATCTCTAAACTTTGTTCTTTTGGATGTATATCAAGCTCAAGAACACAATTAATAACCTCAAATGCAATCCAATAATGATTTAAATAAGAAATGGCAAAGTTTCAAATAATTCTTCGAACTTCTTAAAATTTTCTCAATTAAAAAGAAATGCAAAAACAATGAATTTAGGTGTTTTTAAGGCATAGGAAAAACTTTTTCATAAGTAAAGATGAGTCAAAAATGCCTCTACCAAAAATCAATTTTTTAGTCAAAATGTCCCCAAAATTATCCAATGACAAGAGCTGCTTGCCCCAAAACTAGGCGCCAAGCACCCCTCAGCCCACTTGGGGGGGGACACCTAGGAACCTACAGCTAAAAAGACCACTAAGTCCTAGCAACAGGGTCCAAGGCCCCTTGGATACCTAGGGGTTGGTTTGGGTAGTTTCTTGGATATTGTTATTAATTAGTAAGACTGGGCGGATATGCCACGATATAATAAACCCTCCTAATGAATAACAATAGATTTATCATCCAAAAGAACCTATTTAAAAAAAAAATTAACTCCACAAAGCTATTTTTGCATACGACATTCAAAACTTGATCCTATATAGGGATATGCTGCCATATACCTATTTTGTTCTAACGTTGGACTAATCTTTGATTCTATGATTTTTCATTTGTATTCCATATGTAAACAAAAATTTTTGACATGCATGGATTATCATAATTATGCTTAAAACCACATTCTAATTTCAACATGTTCGTGTCTTCTTGTTCTCTAGGTTTTTATTTTTTAGGCCTTTTATATCTTTAATTATTTTGAATAAAGAAACATGATGTCATCAAGGCACCAACTTCTCCAGCCAAACCAAGGCAAGCTTAGAAATCAATATGTAATGAACCATGTTCAAAAATTTGATTGCCCAACAGCCTAGGCGAAAAATTTAAAAAACGCCTAAGCACAATATGGGCGGGTACATTATGTGTTTTGCATCCAGACACCCCCCTAGGTGATCTGGGTACTACAGAGGCACTATTGTCTGGGCGCCACCCCGTGACAACTTGCAGACAGCGGAAAAAAACCCTCGGGTGAAGGTATTCTAAACCCTCATCCTATGTAATTTTTTACCCCTAAAAAGGGGAGAAAAGGGTTTTAAGGGTATTCTAAACCCCCAATAGAAAATCCTTGGCCTTTAGGGTGAGAAAAACCCTCAAAAACCACTATTTTGTGATTTATCAAAAGATAGATAAATTTTTTATTTTTTCGATTTCTTCCCAAAACGAAGGCAATAGTTCGTGGGTAGATTTTGAGCTTCTAATAGTTGATTTTGAGAACTTTTAACGACCCAATAAATGAGATTTGCACCGACATCGATTTGATTTTGATATTTTTAAAGTATTGTCATAATTGAAAGAGGGTTTTGATTTATTTTGCTACAACATATTATGTTATGAATCATGTGTTTTTTCTTTTTCTTTTTTTTCTTTTACGATATATTTACATATTCGCAGTTAAAATATTGATTTTTTTTTGGTGATTTATTGATATTTTTCTCACTTGGACAATAAAATTGAGCATATATCGTATTCTTTTATGAGTAATTGATTCCTTTTTTGTACAATGTGTCTTATTTTGATATTCTATTTTTTTGTTTTAGTTTATTTGATAAATAATTGATTATGTAATATCTTAATGTAAATCTTATGTGAAAGTGAAATTAAAGTCTTAATATGTCCTATATATTCAGTTATTCATTTAAGTCTTATTGTAAATTAATACTTAGCGACTTAATTCTTTAATCTTATGTATTTTACAGGTTTGTTGATTGGGTGATTGATTCTAAATCACATTACTCAATCAAATATTATTCATTGAGGATAATGGCTTCTAATGCATCAAGTAGGCCAACTAATCCAGACTGGAATTATAGAACTTGTCGAAATCCTCTTGACAAGAATAGAATCAAGTGCAAGCCTTGCAAAAATTGTTATAATGTCGGCATTAACAAATTGAAGAAGCATTTATCCGGCATTAAAGGGGATGTGGCATCGTGCACTCTAGTTCTTGCTGATGTCAAGAGAGAGAATCTAGAAAACTTGGAGGGGGTGAGAGCCAAAAAACATGAGGTGAGATTAACACGAGATCAACTTTGTAGGGGCTGTAAATATAAGTGGATATCAAAGAGAAGAAAAAGACATCTACATTGAGGTTGGTTCTTTTAGTAGGCCAAGAACAAGAGGGCCTATGGATGCTTTCTTACCTCATCCTGATCCTGAGGAACTACCACGAGAAAGGGGTCAGACAAGCTTAGAGACCCATATGAAGAAGGATCAGAGAGAAAGGGTTATCCAATATCTGGGGAGGTGGATGTTCCAAGCAAGCATTTCTTTTAATGCCACTAATTGAGTAGATTCCAGGCTTGTTGAAAGCAGTGGGCCAGGTTGAGGGCTCCAACTGCTTATGAGCTTATAGGGCCAATACTTAGGAAAGAAGTGGAGCTAACGAACAACTACTTGAAGACCCACACTGATGCGTGGGGTGAATATGGTTGTACAGTAATGATCGATGGCTCGAGTGATAAGAGGCGCAAAGCATCATGAATTTGATGGTGAATTGTCCATTAAGGACAATGTTCAAGAGATCTATTGATGCTTCAAACAAGTCCCATGATGTACAGTTCATTTTTAATTTGGTGGACCAATGTATAGAGGAGATAGGGGAGGATAAAGTCATCCAAGTTGTGACCAATATGTAATCTACTAATATTACAACCACCAGATTTTTGATGGACAAGAGGCCACATATTTTCTGGTCTCCTTGTGCAACACATTGCATAGACCTCATGCTTAAGGTCATTAGTAAGAGGAAGATGCTTAGGACAACCATCGAAAAGGCACAAAAACTCACAATTTATTTGTACAGTCACACTCAGGCATACATTTTAGTATTATACTAGTTTCTTTGGTTATTAGTTACTTATTTTGAGTATTTTTAATGCATTGATTTATTGAGGGTAATTTACTTAACTTACGGAATTCTATGTTGGTCAAGTCTTAGCCATGATGAGAAAGTTTACTGAGGACTTGGTGAGGCCTGGGGTGACTAGATTTACCACCTCGTACATGTCCTTGCAATCTTTATATGAGCAGAAGGGCAAATTGAGGCCTATGTTTGTGTCTGAGGATTGGACCAAGTCCAAGCGGTGCAAGAAAGCTGATGGAAGAGTTGTTATGGAAATTACCATGGACTCAAGATTTTGGAACCATGTCCATTATGCCTTGTTAGTCTTTCACCCTTTGATAAAGGTTCTCAAGTTGGTTGATGCTGAGAAGAAACCTGCTATGGGGCACATCTATAAAGCCATGCCGGATGTGAAGGAAGAAATGGGATGAAATGAGGTATGGCAGAAAGCGGATAAGAATGGGTTCCTCCTAACAATTAGGAAGAGAAACGGGTTACTTGAGACTGAGAGGGAGGGAGATTTACATGAGAAGGAGAGAGTGTGCTAAGGAGAGAAACATGTGGGGGAGAGAGTTCTTGTGGTTTTTTTTAATTTCTAACAATTAGGAAAAGAAGGGGGTTACTTAAGACTGAGAGGGAGGGAGACTTACATGAGAAGGAGAGAGGGCTAGGGGGAGAAACATGTGGGGGAGAGAGTTTTTGGGTTTTTTTTTTTAATTTTATTTATTTTTATTTCCTTTAGTTGTATTTGAAAGGGAAGAACACCCCTTTTTTAAACTTGATTATTTCTAAAGAGTAAAGAAATTCTTTTGATCTTGTGAAGAGATCATTAGGTGGAGTCCCTTGTAGACCCTGAGAGTGGGTATATTCTTATCTCTTTATTTATTATTTTTATTTTAATTATTTCTTTTCCAACTTCCCTCCATTTTCTATACATCAATTGGTATCAAAGCCAGTCGATTGAACCTTGAGATCCATAAAATATGATGCTTTCACAAACATTTACGGATTTAGTTATGAAATATTTGAGTTATTGGATCAAAAATTTGAGAGTCAAACAAGACCTGATAGAAGTATTATAAGATCTCTTCAGTAAATTGATTCATGAGGAATAAGAATATAAAGATCTAGAAATCTAGAAGATAAAAAATCAACCATCAATCCAAACATTAATCACACACCACAACTCCCTTCGGAAGTTGAACTGATTATTAGGCATGAAATACAAATGGTTAAGCTGATTGTAAGGCATGAAGTACAAGTGGTGGAAGGTGCAAGAGATTTCAACTTACAATTGATTTTCCAAGCATGTTGCAACTCTATTGGATTAGGCCCAACAATCAAACGTTCAATATGAGAAAGGTGAAAAGTTCCAGTTGGAACAAAGCAGAGAAGATATTGAAGAAAAATTTTGAAATCCATAAGTTCGAGGTCAAGCTTCTCCCAACCTAAGAGAATGATGTAATGAATTTTTTTATTTTTTATTTATTTTACTATTTTTTATATTTTAGATTAGATTTATTTGGGTCATTAATTTTCTTTAGGGTTATTTTTATCTTTTTTATGTGTAGAGATTTGACAGTTAAAATTAGAATTTTATATTTTTTAAAGATAGGATAAGCTACAAAGAATATGGGGGAAAATAGATAAAGATAGGGACTTCCTAACAATTTGGAAGAAAAGGGGGTTACATGAGACTGAGAGGGAGGGAGATATACATGAGATGGAGAGAGGGTTATGGAGAGAAAAACATGAGAAAGATAGAGTTTTGTGGGTTTTGGGGTTTTTTATTTTATTTTTTTATTTCATTTAGTTATATTTAAAGGGAAAGATGTCCCTGTTTTAAATTTAGGGTTATTTTTATTTCTCATATATAGAGATTTGAGGGGTAGAATTAGAAGTTTACTTTTTTAAAAGACAGAATATGCTAAAGAGAATATAGGGGAAAATAGATAAGGATGGGGACTTCCTAATAATTTGGAAGAGAAGGGGTTACATGATACAAAGAGGGAGGGATATATACATGAGATGGAGAGAGGGTTATGGAGAGAAAAACATGAGAAAGCGAGAGTTTTTGTTGGTTTTTTTTTATTTCCTTTAGTTGTATTTAAAGGGGAAGGATGTCCCTGTTTTGAACATGGTTATTTTTTAAGAGTAAAGAAATTGTTTTAATCTTGTAAAGAGATATTTGATATGGACTCCCTTGCAAACTTTGAGAGAGGGTATATACTTTTAGCCCTTTATTATTATTTTAATTTCATTTATTTCTTTTCCTTCTTCTCTACATCACTTATGAACCCCACAAATGCAACTTTTTGGCTTGGCAAGAAAGTTTTTTCAAACTTGGGAAAAGTGAGCATTAAATGAGGAAAAAGTTGAGCATTCTGGAAGAGTCCCACTAAGCAACATCTATTGGATGGTCCTCTTGTAAAGAAGTAGCAAACCAATAACATGTACAGAGAATAACATTGATGATATAAGTTTATGACACATGTATCTTGACTTTTTTCCTTTACATATTTTTCCCTCAAAATCTTACCAGTACTTTAGGTTGAAAATATATGCAGCATTATCACAGTTTTGTTGATATCATATTTAGGCAATCATCCTATAGATTGAATATTAAAATGCTCTAGCAAGTGAACATATTAATTAATTTGTGAAACAGTTTTCTTTTGGAACTTACCAAGAACCGTGAACTTCTGCCTAGTTAAACCATGCATAACTGATTCCATTACTATTACTAGTTCGAGTAATGCGCATGCCAAATCCCAAGCAGTAATCACAAAGCATGAACTTAAGAAAACAAAAGAAGTCATTCCATAGACTTACAAATATATAACATAATTTACTCCAATGACTTATGCCACCCATTTATAAAAGGAATGAATTGTAGCAAAGCACATTTACACAAGGTAAATTATTATGAAAGTCATCATGCAAGTAAAAAGTTTTCATATTATGCAAAACAAACTGTGGTTAGTAAAAAATGTTAGATAATCCTGTTAGGTAGAAGTAAAGCATACTTAATTTAGATGCCGCTTCCAATGCTTCTGATATCTGTGCATAAGCCTTCTCAGACTCTCTTTTTATCTTAGAAACAAGATTTTCATGTTCATGAACTGAAGCTGGAGTTCCATTTCTTGAAGCTAGAAGAATTTGAGGTAACTCATCTCTCATTTTTTGCTTCACAATCTTTGCCTGCACCAAAACAACTCTGATATAAGTAAAAGTAAGTGATTTGATCATTATGAGCTACAAGACAAAAACAGAGACCCTTTCTTTTGCAGCCAAGACTTTTTCTTTCCCCTCCTTAACTCTTTTAATAAACTTTTCATTTTCTTCATCAATCCAACTTCTGAAGCACCTGAAGAATATGTCAAAACATATATCAATATAAGAAATTATCCTTCTATGCCATATGCCATCAGGAAGCCATTACAAATAGAGAATTACATACTCTGTACCAAGAGCTTCATCACAAAGAAAGTTCATTATTTTCAATTTTTTTGAGGGCTCAAGCTTATCGTATCCATCAGATCCGTTATTGAGAAAACAGAATGGAATTTCCTTCAAAGAAGATTGTGATTTGGAGACATATTTTTTGAGAGCTTCCACCCATGAATCCGAATTGCTCATTGAATATGGGATGGGCGAACTGGTCAAATGCAGAGAAAGTATCATAAATTACTCTATTTAAACATAAAGGAGAACATGACATTCAGCTTGTTAGTGTCACAAAGCTTTGGCCAAAGAGTTTACTCTTCTTCCAAGTCCTTGAGCATCAAGGACAATAGTTTCATATGAAATTGAAGACTTGAAGAATATATTCCTCGACGTCCAATGCGTCCACGTGTTATTTCTCGTAGGACTGATTCTGATTGGCCTTTCTTTAAATCTAGAAACTGGAAATGACACTACCCTTGTCAGTGAAAATCAGGGTAAAAATACAGGATAACAATTCAATGTCGAGCATCAATTATCAAGGGCACTCCAATTTTGTTTTCAAATGATTCAAACAAAAGAGACTGAATGTGAAACCAAGATAATTATGAATCAGAACATTGTGTCTGGATGCCAAGAATCAGCAAACCACAACAGTAAACCACGCCCAAAATATGACAGAATAATATGGAAAAGGGCAATACCATTCATGGCTCAAGCACACCTACCAATGATGGCTCAAACAATAAATAATCATTACAATCTTCATTTATGAACATGATAGCATATGATGACAGATCAAATATAGGCTAGTATGTTCCTTGACTTTCAAAATCAAACATTGAAGCATGACATGAAAGAATAACCCATATGAGCTTGTTTTGAAACATTACTTGTGCAAACTGTTGAAAGAATCAAAAAGATTCAGAAGACAACTAGCCCAATCAGGTAAAAGAACAAAGATCAGCATTTGGCACATCTCTTTAGCTATATCAGCTATAAATTCTTCAAAGCAGTGTATCAAAAAGCGCTAGGCAGGTCCTAGGCGGCCTGAGGGGTCCAAGCCGCCCAGCACCTAGGCGGGTGCCCAAAACCTAGGCAGCTGCCAATTGAAATTTGAAAAAAAGTAAAAACCATACCAAATTATTACCAATATAATATCATATTTCAAGTTGGAAAAAAAAAAAAGATAGACGTTGAGAAGAGAATTTTGATAATCCATATTGTTAAAACAGTAAACTGTAAAACCATATAAGTGTAGGTAGGATATAAAAGTCAACACTTAATACAACAGAAATTTAGAAAATATACAGTATAATAAAAGTCAACACTCATGACTCAACACAACAGTCAACAGACTCAACACTCAACACCAAGAGGCAAGAGTCTTCAATCGTCATTGTCATCATCATCATTATCAGAAAGAATATCAATAGGGCAAGCCTCATCATATGCATCTGAGTCGAGACCATCATCATCAAACTCATCTCCCTCTTCAATATAACGCTCGTCCTCCTCTGTTTCTTTTGAATCTGCCTCTTCCTCTTCCTCTTCTTCTACCTTCCTCTTATTAGTCTGCGGAAATGAGGTCCTAGTAGTCTTGGCTGCTCTACCCTTTTTTTTGTACTTCTTTGAACTCAAATATTGTATAATTTCCTCCTTGATAGCCTCAGGAACATTTTTACAAGTGGCAACATCCCCCTTAATACCAGCAAGATATTTTTTAAATCAGTAAATGCCTCCATTAGTATCATTTCCATAATAGTTACATTTAATACAATTTTTATCACTTGGATTCGGGTTATAACCATACTTCCAACCCGGATCACCACTTTGTCTAGAACCTGAACAAGATACTTTCACAGAACAAGGCTTATTTTCAACATTTTTTTGTTCTTCAAAATTCAGAAGATATCTAATCTCATCCCGAACTGCTTCAGGAACCTTTGTACAAGAAGCAACATTACCTCTAACACCAGCAAGGCGTTTTTTGAATCGGCTAATACCCCCATTAATATCTTTTTCACAAAAATTACACATTATACAATTTTTATCATTGGTTTTGGGTTGGACCCATACTTCCAACCCGGATCACTTTTTCTAGGAATAGCAAAAATAGATCTATGACAAAGATTTTGTTCTTGTTTTTGTTTTACATATAACTTATAAATTGCTTAATCTCCTCTCTGATAGCTTCAAAAATATTTTTACAAGGGGCAACATCCCCCTTAATACCGGCAAGATGTTTCTTAAACCGGTCTATTCCTCCGTTTGTATCTTTTTCACAAAAATTGCATCTAACGTAATTTTTGTCATTTGGATTCGGGTTGTATCCATATTTCCAACTTTAATCTCCACTCCGACTAGCTCTTGAAGAAGATATCTCAAAATAAAATAAGCAATCTAAAGTTACACTTACTTTGGTTGTTCGAACTCCAAACTTTAAGAAACACTTCGATGATTTAATCCAATGGAATGTAATTTTTTGAGGTTTTTTTCTCTCCAAAAGGGTTTCTTGGGGGATTTAGGTTTCAAATAAACCTAAAACCTATCTTTCTAAACTTTTATATCTTGGAAAAAACAAAAACAAAACAAAAAAAAGTTATATTTTTCCACCTCTGGGCGAGGTGCAGGCCCTTGGCGGCCGCCCAGGGCTGGGCACTGGGCAACCACCTAAGAGGGTTCCGTACTGCCTAGGCGGCCGCCTAGGGACCACCGCCCAATTTGGCGGCCTAGTAGGCAATGCACCCAGGCCTTCTAGACTGCCTAGGTGGCCGCCTAGGCCCTGAGCGATCTGCTTTTTTGAACAATGCTTCAAAGAAGACCTAGAATGAAAAAGAATGAACCTCAAAGCAAGACAAAGCCTCAAAGATGTAGACAGAATATGGTCTTGGAATATGTGTAGAAGATGTAGACAAAGATGTAGACAGAATATCTGTTACCACACTCTTTAGACAGACATCAGACAACTGTTTAGCTACTCATGTTATAATTAAGATGGTTAGGATACAATTCATGAAGGGTGCATTATTTCTTATGCATATAGCACCTGCTTATGCACAACAGTTCCAAATTATAAGGAAACATTCATGAAATGAACTCAAAATTCTGTGTAGTTATTTGGAAAAATCCCTCCTAAGGTTGTGTTTACTTGTGCAATTTTTCTTGGAAAGGGTCAAAAAACTTTGTGATCAAATAATAGGCTCCTTTAAACATCAATTCATAGAAAAAAGTTGAAGCTGCAATTACACCAATCTCAAATGCTACTTTGCTATTGCGCTAATCCCAAAAACATAGTGGCAATTACATTTACACCAATAAAAAAACTTTAAACTGAACAGGAGTCAGAAGTCATAAAAGTGAAACAGGATATAAGTAGATGAGCTTCATAATATCAAGATCGTAAGTTGTTAAAAAATGTGAATTTAAATTTTTATCTCGAGGCACAGAAGCCACAAAGCACAATTCATCCATGATTGCAAGATTAATCAAATCAATTAAAAGTGCGATCTACATTCTCCTGTGCATAAATCGAACAATGGAATCTTACGTTCCCAAATGCAGCACAAAACTCCAAAAATTGCAAAGCTGGCCCAACATCATCATCAGGTAGATCAACACCTGCAAGCTCTTTCAAAGCATTGCCTTGAGGCAAATCAACATTTGCATCCAGGTCTAGAGCTGCTTGTTTTTTTTTTTTCCTGAGATTGATTGGTTTTCCCAACTCAAAAATAACTGTGCAACACTGTTTCTGACCATTGATTTCCACATCCTCATCAACAGATTCCTTCTTCTGATTTTCTCTGACAGCCTCATCCTTCCCCTCGTGTAACACTTTCCTTTTCTTAGATTGCTTCTCCAATGTCAAATGTGAGACTTTCTTCTCTTGGGGTGATTTAGGAGATTGATTGCCTTCTGAAACCTCAAGAGAATCACGACATCCATTAGGATTAGTAACACCCCTCTTTTCTGTTTTCTTAAAAACAACATTTTGGCCCTTGTCTCCAGAAACTCTCAAATTACCATTAATACCAACATCTCCCTTGCATGAGTCACCCCTGCTAGCTTCTTTAATAGGTGCATCACCTATGACCCTCCGGGAATCTAAATTTTCTTTTTCCTTGGATGCCAGTCTAGGCTTTTTGGACGTCTCTGAATTAGCCAAGCCATCATTTGCACATGCATCGTTTCCATTTTTCTTCCTCGTTCTGCACTTCTTTTTAGAAGACACAAGTTGCTGAAAGATCAACCACCAATTGTTACCGCTTTATATCTTTTGAGAAACAAACCCAAGAAATCAAATGCAGAAAACCCACCAACCTTATCAGCAACAACATAATCATGAGGATCATTCAGAACCTCTTTAGGACCCAATGTTTCAGAACAGGGAGGCTGTGTACATTGTTTCTGTTAATATTCCAAGTGAAGTTTTTTATTAAAAACAATAAAGCATGTGCCTATATATCGCTGGTAAACTTTGTGACATTTATAAAAACCACACATCAAATGTAAAACAAGCTGATTGCTTACTGAAGGAAGGGTATTGAGCATTTCAGAAACTGAAGAAAACCCTGTAGCCTTTGCTGTATGTGCAAGAATTCCTGTTGGCTCTTGGCCTCTCTTTTTCCTACAAAAAGAATATATTGATAGCATTGTGTTTCTATCGAAATAAACACATGATCCATTTAGCCCCCACCCTTCCAACCCCCTATCTCACAAAAAAAATAACAATAATGAATATCTGCAGTATCATTTTACCCAAAAAACAAAAGAAATGTATTCAATTTTCCCCAAAAATAAGAAATGCATGATCAACTATGAAATGGGGCAACATTATTTATTTTCTTCCATTGAAAAGGAATAATCATGAGCAATTTACTCCAAAAGAAAATAAGAAATGAATAACATACTATCCAACCATGAACATTACTTTTATCAAATTCAAACAACCATGGGTTGTTAACTGCCCACCCCATAAACCCAAACCAAAATAGGAAAACCACCCTACCCAAAAAATAAAAAATAATAAGTAAATATTTATTCAGGAGAAGTTATAGACTTGCATGCAAAAACTGCAGTTGCATATTCCTCTGCATTTGGGGCAATTCCATCCATCCACACCGGCCATCTCCTCAGCATTCTCTCCATACCTAATAAAGAAAAGCATAAATGAACCCAAATCTAATCTAATCTAATCTCAAAAATCTGTCGAGAAAAACATAACACTGCTCATTTCTCTGAAGAAAAAGTGGTTGATTTTTTCTAAGCTACCTGTTCAAGAGGCATTTGTGACAGAAGTTGATGGTGCACGGCTTTCCCTGCCGCATGTTCCTGCAAGACGCCATGAAATCCATGGTCTTCTGCCGACACTGCACCCAAAAAACAGGAATGAAATACCCAACAAAGATAATAACAACAGTATGAAGTGAAAGGGAAGAATTGAATCTGGTTACCTGATGACAAGTTTTGCCATTCTCAGAATCATAGATCCTTCCACTGATCACACGAACTCCAGGAGATTTGATACGTGTCTTGCGAGGAGACGAAGGATTGGCCGAGAGTTTTGGCTTAACAGGAGAAGCCTTTACAGAGCTCTTGTTTGATACAGCCATGCTTGCTCTAGTGGAGGTACTGTGTGTATATATGCTACCATAGAAACAGAGAGGTACTGTGTATATATGCTACCTCTCCAAGTTTGCAGCTAGTGGTGGCTAGTGGGTCGCGGGCGAAACCTTGGCGGGACAACCCCACCTTTCAATTAATTTGAATCTCACAATTTCGGATCTTTAATCCTCTTTGCCGCCGAAAATTTATTAACAGAGGCAAGGGGCATTGCTTGGTTATATTGGAATTTGAGAGAGGCAAAGAGAGGGAGGAGACACCCGTTGCTTGGGTTGGTGAGTAGTGTTGAGTGTCGTTCATTAGTGACACATTCAAGTGGAGCCATCTTCTAGGTTTAATTTGAAGAAGTAAGGGAAATTGTTCCATGAGTGAGTCAGGGCAAGAGCCAGCTGATTCTTCAACGTCCATCTTTAAGATGGACTTGTGTAAAATGCAAGGGTCAAATCAAGTATGAAAGGTGCCAAAAATATCAAAAAAAAAAACAAAACACATTTTAAAGTTCAAAACAAAAAAATTTCATATTTATGATCAGCTTGGCTTAGATGATGAATCTCTAAAATTTTGAATCAAAAATCTATCTTTAAGATAAAGTTTAGAGGGGCCTCATGTGTACATATGAGTCATCCGACTCATAGATACCCCGTCAGGAAAGTAATGTCATGATTCATTGAGAGGGAGTCGTATTCCCAAAACATCAACTCAAGAGAAAAGTATGGCTTTTTGAAATCTGATAAGCACGTTTGGAAAGGGAAAGAGTTGCATGAGGGGAGGGATTAGAGTGTCACGGAAGAGCAAGGAACAAACCATGTCATGAGGATGTGGAAATAAAAGGGTAGAAAAAGCACTCTACATTACAGTCCGTTTGGGTACCTGGAAATATATTTGCTAAATAAATTCATTACATGATAAATACATTTCGTGCTAGGCAAGTAAGAGAAGCATCTGGATGCAACCCAGAAGATAAATATCCATTATTCAAGTCACTTGGGAAGATACATTTGTCATAATCTCATTATATTCAAGTATTGTAGTTTTAGTAACATTTCTTCTTGATCATTTTAAGTTAGATTTACCCTAATATTTAATTGAATCATTGTAATATGATTTTTTCCTTTTTTTGTTAACATATACTTAGATATACTTAATATATTTATTCTATACTATATTATTAAGCCAGAGTTAAAGGGTGGATATGTATCGCAAAAATAAAAAGTGCCCAATTTAATAGAGATTGTATGACACTTCCATCTTTAAGCTAAGAGAGAGAAAAAGAGCGTACACACTTTCACATCTTAATTAGAGATAGAAAGAGCACTTCCAACCCAATCACATAATCTTAGGGATAAACTGATTTCTTTCTGAAATTTAGATGGTGTCATATCTTAATGAGAGAGTGCACTTCCAACCCAATCACATAATCTTAGGGATAGAGTAATTTCTTCCTAAAATTTAGATAATGTCATATTCTAATGAGAGAGAACACTTCCATACCCAATTAATTTTCTTTCTAAAATTTAGATGATGAATATAAGGTTAGAAAGTAGTTAATGATATGAGACAGATGGAGATAGATTTAAGGAGAGGATCTGAATGGGAAATATGTACATATTTTTTTAAAGAATATCTTTTGAAGCCCAAATTTTTTGTCCAAGTAAAAAATCCACGAGATATTTAATACCCACTAAATATATGAACTCTAAATACAAATGAAGGGCGAGAAAGTGGTAAGTTTTTTTTTTTTAATAATAAATATATGATATAAAAATTTAAATAGAAATACAAATATTGGAGGGAAAGCATCTCCCATCACACAACCACGTTTATTTTGTTGACAAATGTCATTTTTTAAATTTTATTATCTATTTTTTATTATTTATTAGATATGCATGCAAACTCCTCTTTATGTCCTCTCTATATATTTAAAACCATATTAAATATGCATGCAAATTTGTATGGCTTCTCTCTATATATATTTAGAACCCTATTTTGATAGGCATGCAAAATTTTTGGGGATGATATCTCATTAAATATGCATGTAAGCTCCTCTTTTTATGGCCTCTCTCTCTCTCTTCACATTTAAAATGTAGTCTCTCTCTTTTTTTGTAACCTAGCATATTTCTCTCTCTCTCAACGTGGCCTTTTTCATTCTGTCTTTTAATTTGGCCTCTCTCTCCACATTTAAAATCTTATTAGATCATCATCATCATAACTTTTTCTCAATTAATTAGGGTCTTATTAGATGTGCATGCAATTTTATTTTAAAATGATCTTTCATTAGAAAACCGTATTAAATATACATGCAATTTTTTTGAAAATGATCATTCATTAGATATAACTGCAAGCTCTTCTTTATATGAAACATCTCTCTCTCTTCATATTTAAACTATAATATTTCCTCTCTCTCTCTCTCAATGTGGTACCCCTATCCTCTCAACTTGGCCCTCTCTATCTTTCTACGTTTGCTAAGCTCATCAATGTACAAGGGAATGCTAATACTCATATTTATATTCAATGAAATACATTTTTGTTGCACTCTTTTTTTTTTTTATTCATTTTTTCTTCTCATAATTCTATGTTAGATATTATCAAAACCTCAAAGAGTTTTCAAGGCTAATCGTTAAGAGTTTTTTTCTTTTAAATATGTGTAAAATTTATGGAGTGAAAAAAATAGTGATTTTCTATGTTGGTGGCATATATGATTTGAGCACTCTTTTTTTTCTTTTGGGGAGAAAAAAGTAACACATTTTTTTACAACCTATAATAGGATAATTGTGCCTAATCATGTAGTAAAAGAATGGAAAGAAAGTATGGCGGACGACTGCATCAAATCGTGGCATCTGAATAAACCATGCTCTCTTAGCGAGAGCATCAGTTACCGTATTTGCCTCACGAGCAATATACCACTTATGAGGTGAGAGCACGACAATTATTAGCTATTGTTTGTAATATCCAAGGAGCACGACACGATACTGAATAACATCTACTAAAAGAGATGAGTCACTTTCTATCTGTATTGGGAAGCAACCCGACTAAATAGCCAAGAGTATACCTTCTTCTAAAGCCTTGAATTCTGTATAATTATTGGACACGCTCTCGAAATCTCTAGCAAACGCTGCCACAAAGCCATTGTTAATTTTTATGACCCCACCACCTCGTGTTGATTTGAGCACTCTTATTGCATTAGTGATACACAGCATAACACTTTTAAATGCTTATTTTATATATTCATAAAATGCAATCATGTTATCTAGCAAAATAAAATTATCCTCTATATTATAAAAGAGATTTGTTTTATGTATCTTCATATCTCATTCTTGCGTGCAACACATGTAATCCATAATTTTGTTTGGGAGTTTTGACGCATCTTAAAAGTACTTATTAAAATTTTAATTTTTAAATTAACGAATTTTAATTTAAAAATATTTTAACTTTATTTAAAATTTGTATATTGTCATTTCAAAATTTTAAATATAATTTAGTGAATTATCATGCATCCATAATTATTCATAACCAAAATTTTCCTATTATATAAATTTTAAAATGTTAGAAATAATATTTTGTCTTTACGACAAAGTATAAATTGAACTTTGTATCTTTTAAGATTTTTTAATAAATCTATATTTTATAGTGTAGTGTATTAAATTTATCTAGATTCATGATTAATGTTTAGAGAAATGATCTAATGCGATGGTTGTATCATAGTATAATACAACTACACTTCTAAAAACCCATATTTATGGTATTTGTATGACCCAAAATTTTGCACACATACTCTCTTTATCTCAATAATCAATCTAAAAATAATAATAATGATAATTTGCATCTTATATATGATCAAAACAAGTCCCCTCAAGTAATGAATCTAGACCGTCCATTTGACTAATTTCAAGATCTCGGCCATTATGAATTCAAATCATTTTTTTTTATTTTTTAATATTGTTAATCTAATGAGGGTCTAAGACCGGAGCTTAGATACTATGGAGGATTTTTAAGGTCGCTATATTAGGGGACATACTCAAAGCAAAATGCGCCTAAGAACAACCCTTCTTAACGGTAGTAGTTTGAGTGGGTGAAATGGAGTGAGAGATAGAAAGAAGGGTAAATAAGGAGAAGAGAGGGTAAGAGAAGAAGAGAGGGTGAGAGGGTAAGAGAGAGAGTAAGAAAGAGAAAGGGAGAGAGTGAGTGGACGAGAGGGAGAGAGCGAGAAAGAGAGAGGTGAGCTGGCGAATGAGCTACCAGTTTGGGAGGAGAGTGGGAGAGGGAGGAGAGAGAGAGAGAGGGACATGGGATGGGTTGGCGGCTTAGCTGCTGGCTCGGAGAGAAAGAGAGGGGAAGAGAGGGAGAAAGAAAGAGGGAGGTAGGCTTGGAGAGAGAGAGAAAGAGAGAGCTGGAGAGAGAGAGGAAGAGAGAAGAAGAAGAAGAGAGAGAAAATGATTGGGTACCTAGTGGTGAGTCGGTGGCTTGAGCCCAGGTGCTAGGTTCGGTCGCGATGGCCTTTGAGTACTCCTTGAGTGTGAAGCTAAGAGTTTGAGGAAGGGAAGATTGGGGTCTATAGATTATGGAGTATATGGATCTTTGGTGATCTATGGGTTTTGGTATAGGGAGTATAGTGGGGTTAAGTGGTGATTAGAGTTTGGGGTAGGGATTAGTGTCCAAGGGTATGAGCTCGAGGTGAAAAGTATTCTCTCTCCTCTCTTGAAAAAGAAGGCAAAAACACAAGCTCAAAGAAGTAAAAACTTGATTTTAATCTTGAATTAGCCAACCTTTTACAATCTCTCGATACTCTAGGTTACAAATAAGTAAAAGTGCTTATATAGACTCATCAAAAAATATGGGTGGATGTGCTTGGTGTATTGTTAGTCACATGCAGAACTAGGTACATTCTAACGAACGTTTGATGCGAGAATAAGATGATTGACTAAAATGATATGCCTCTGGTTAAGTATATCTTTAAATGATTATGAGTAATGGCTTTAACGCACTCTTAATAAGGATATGCAAACTCGATGAGTAAATCCCTTGAATATATGATTTGAAATGGTGGATATGCCTCTTAATCACACATTAGACTAAGTGTGTGAACACTTGATAGATTGAAGAAATTGACATTCAATAAAGCTAATAACACACGCTGGATAGCTATCTTAACACATGGTCGATGAGATACGAGTAATGTTCTTGATAATACCTACTCAGATATGTCCCATATGATATGAAATACATGATATGACCAGGATTCACCATATGAAGGTCTTGATATGCCTAAGGAGTCTTGATTCATCAATGAGTCTCTAAATATTCTAACTTATGACCGATAAAGATATGCTATTGATAGTTTGTCAGCTAAGCATATTCAAGGTTGGTGTAAGAATTGAAGCCATCTCGTTTTGAGACAAGCTCTAGGATACATACATTCCTAAAACCTGATATGCATGTCCATATAATATATGGAGGAACTAAATACATTGTATTTTCTCAGTATTTATGGTCAGTTATGCATAAATGTGATAACTTACGAGTGATGATAAGAGATCATAGGCATATTTCTATTTGAGATTAGAACTCTGAAATGCATATATTCCAGGCATATGGATGCATCTCCACTAGATATTGTAGGAGTTGTGGGTGAAATGTGATATGACTCTTTTAACCTGTCAGTTAAAAATGTGAAGTTTTAAGCGACGGAGCATAATGGAAATTTCGTCATATGTTGATATATTGAGGTAAATCCCTGAAAATAAACATGGCAATGCCTTATATGCCTTGAAGTCCAGGAATGCTATAACTTGGGCAATATTTGGATTTGACTTAGCTCATGTCCATATCCACCGTCAGTTAAGATATTCATTGCCTGACACCCAAGAACTTTATGTTTTGGAATTAAGTCGAAATTCTTAATGACCTATATGAGAGGCATTATAACCCCTCACCCTAAAGCTTCACATCAACCGGAAGTGGCTTAACCCATCATTCGCATCACCTGAAGGTTAAAGCCTTAAAAGATTTATACCTCGTGCGTTACAGTTAGGATGATACCTGGTTACCAAAATTTAGATTTCTCCCTCGTATGAGGATTTTTCTCATGGGACTGAGACCATTAGATTCTTGATTCGATGCTCTATCACCCTTAAAAGGTGTGGAATTATTTGATATATGAAGAGGGAGAGGTTGCATCCGTAATTCCCTAATGGTACTGACGCATTTTTTAACAAAAATACATTGATTTTGAAGGGGTATATCTCCTTCATCGGAAGTCCATTTTCAATGAGAACTGAACCATTGAGTTCATCTATGAGCTCTCTTTAATCTCACCAAATTTAGTGATTAAATGGTGTGCATGGAGAAAACGATTGACGATTTACGGAGATGTGTCCAGCTGAGTAGTAGAACTTGACGAACGAGCAATGAGAAGCAACAACGTCCTGGTTTTCCTCAATGGATTTGATATCTGCAAATTCGAAATTCAAAATTAAATATGAGTATTGACTAGTTGCAAGGCTATCCTAAAATATACACTAGGTACAAACAGATTAATTTGCACTTAGCAAAAGATCATATGATCATAAAACAATGTGAAGAGATAAGCATGTATTCAAGAACGAGATTTGCATATAACTAAGTTGAATTCAATTTCATGAGGAACAACTCACAAATTCAATTTATGGAGGATGAAGATAAGCATCAGACCAATTCGCAGGTTCAAATTCGCATGAGACCAGTTAGGAGATTCAAATTCACGAGGAATAACTCGTAAATTCAAATTCACGTGTAAAGCCTAGTTCATGGATTAAAATACAAATCCGAAAGTGGAATCAACGTAGAAGTCAAAGAAGGGATAGACATTGCTAGGAGATCAACGATGCAAATTGAAATATCATATCCTTATGGTTATCAGTTGAAGATTAAAGCTTAACGCTTCATGAAGATTATATAAACCCTGTTGATAATCAAGAGAGGGGTTCACATTCGTTTTTGGGACATATATCTTATTAGCACACTTTGAGTGTTTTAGCATTTATTAGTGTGAGTGAGATAGAGAGAGAACAAATATTATAATACGCAGAAGAAAGAGAAAGAGAGATTTGTTCCATGATCTAAGTACCCACTTGAAGTCTGTTCTCAAAGAAGGAAGCAGACACAGGAGTAACAACCCTGCCTTAGATCAGGTATACGTGCTGATGTCCCTTTGATGTTATTTCTCTATAAATGAATGTATAAGTATCATGGCTAGAATCAAGGGTCGTTGGTATTATTTTCTTTTATTTGGCCAATGTACATTGTAACAGAGGATTAAACCCATAGAACTATTCTGTTATATTAACATATGTAAAAAAATATCATGTATTTCTGTTATATGAAAATGCGTGGGGAATTTGGCTCTGAATGTGATGTTTTTTTGTAAAATTAATTGGAGTCTATATTTATTTTAAATAACTTAAAATACCTTTTTAAGCATTACACTTTTCAGAACGTCCAAGATACTCAAAAGTAAACCTAATTGATTAAAACTATAATTAAAATAATTTAAAAGTGAATTTCGTTTTTATGTAAAAATGACTATTTTACCCCTCCATAGAATTATGCAAATGATAAAACTATCCCTTCAAAGGTGCCTCTTGCCTTTGCCATGGTTAGGGCCTATTTTCGATGCCTTCCAATGACATTCCGAGCGAACTAACACCATAAAATTCTAGGTCTTTATAAGTTGATCATTTTGATATAAGATTTGAGCCTTGAATTGAACTTTTGACCTTGGTTTCAAAATCTGACCAAAACTCATAAACGTGAGATTTTCAATCTTCAATCTTGCATACTTCATTGCGTTCTTGGTCATCTTCTTATCACAAATCAAAGGGGAACTCGTTTATCCATTTTTGAAGGTCGCAGATAATGGGATTCCAACGACCGAAAAACTGTTCCTACTTACAAGCTTGAATCTGGTGCCTTCTCAACCTCGATCTTGAGTAAACTTTATCTCAAATCGAAGCCTTTCGAGTCATAGTTGCAACAGACCCGCCCTCGAGGTTATCCGACATCGGGGTTCGAGAAACAATCATGGAAGTAAAAGGATGTTATGCTTTAAAAATTCTGCATTTCATGCTTTTTGATCATACTTTCTTTATGATTTCTTCCGTACTGGGCATCACCTTGGACCATGCCATATGTCAAAAAGTGTGTCTCGATGAGATGAACAATATACTAAAATTTGAGGTCGATTGGCATTAGGATAGAAATGATACAACTCTTGCAAAACATCATGTTTTTTAGAAACATAGTTTCCATAAATGGAAACTAGTTCATTGAGGCTCATCATGAATAGTATAAGGCCTACCTATTTTAGGAAAGTCAGGTCAAGAGGGGTCTGAATGAGTCAAAACTTGGTATTTAGGGATTTTTGGCCCTTTTGAATTTATTTGTGGTGCTCTAGTGCTCATCAGAGACCATAACAATATATCTCTAGTTATGAGGTATTTTGTGTATGTCAGAGAACAGCACTACAAGTGAAATTTCGTTATATTTTGCCAAATCTTTTATCTGATCGAAACAAAACTTGAGGGGTATGTTTGGGACATCAAATTCTACCCTCTTTTGCTTTTTGAGTTCACGATAACACATTTTCAAATTCTTCCAAAATTTAGGTTTATTTGGTCACGAGCTCTTGTAGTCTATAGGCATTTTTGGTACCTGCGGGTCTATGTTCCAACGTCTCATCTTTTATTTGTACCGAATATTCAAGTGCATAAAAAATACTCTACAATACTCCCATTTTAGTCTTAATCTTTTGGCCAAAAGTAATGGCCTTGAACCAGCTGCTGACACTACTAAAATTAAGTCATCACAATCTGCCTTTGATGATTATATCTACATTCTATATTCCACACTATATTATAATCTTCACCCTCCAAACCTCTTGTATATTAGTATTATGTGCCACCACTTTATAATACAATTTCAGAAATACAAATTTCAGATGATGATCACCAAGCCACTTTTGATGCCAAAACAATCCTCAACTCCCATCCCCAACCATCACCTCTGCATTCCTTGTAGAAGTTTCCTCTGCATTCCTTGTAAAAGTTTCCCCTGCTGCTACTATCCCATTCCAAATTACTGATAGCTCTTTTTATTAGTTCCCTTTGCAATCAAAGCAAGTTCATTACCCCACCCATACTTCTCATCAAGTAACTTCATCCACATGTGACCATCTTTTTAGAGCACGTCCAGCATCATTTAGCCATTAAAGTAGTATTCATGAGGCAAACTTTCTTAATCCTCACCCCTTCCATTTTTTTAAGTGTACAAACTCTATTCCAAACTATAAAGCTGAATTTTCTTTGATTATAAGAATTTCCCAATAAGAACCTTCCCACAAAGCCTTTCAATTTGCTTTGCTATATCACTTTGAATCGTATACATTGACATGTGGTATATAGGAAGGTTAGAAAGAGATGATTTATCAAAGTTGGTGTTCCTCCTTATGATAAAAACTTCGAGTTCCATAAGTCTAATTTGTATTGCATTCTTTGAACAATTTGATCCTACATAGACCTAAATGCTTTAGCATCCATCAAAGGCATTCCAAATACTTAACAGGAAATTCAGCCACACCACATTCTAATATGGATGCTAACTCCTTCACACTAGACTCTTTACAAGCCACCCCTATAACAAGTGTTTTCTTCATATTCACTTTTGAGTCCGGTTATCTTTCCAAAACAACTTAAGAATCCTTTTAGGACCTCCATATCAATTATGTTTGCATCACAAAAAACTAAGGTAGCATCTACATATTGCAGATGTGAATACCTTCTTCCTCTTTCAGAGACCTGAAAACCATGGATTAGGCTTACTTCATCAACATTCCTGAGCATCACACTAAAAAATTCAGCCATTATGGTAAACAAGTAGGGAAATAATAGATCACCTTGTCGAACCACTCTAGAGGCATTAAAAAACTTTTTGTTTTGCTATTTATTACAATAGATTTCCATCCATATACTCCATCATAGATTTCCATCCATATACTCCATCAAGTAGCAAAACCCATTGCTGCCATTGTTCTCAACAACACTCCCCAATTCATTATGTCATATGCTTTTTTCAAATCCAATTAATGTTATACTGTTTGTTCTTAATGTTATTCCGATTCCGCAATTAAGATAATAATTGTTCTATGATTAAAGCGCTATCCAACAGTTAAAAGATAATCATCAAACTAGGCTTTTGTCAAGAAAATTGAAAGTGAAGATTGATTTTGGCCCTCTTGTCAACTAAAGCAAAGAATTTCCATGCCAATAGCGAAATGAAGTTCGGTTGGATAGATTCGAGAGCCATAGTATTTGCACGGATAATCCTCCTTTTTCTAGTGGCTTAAAATAAATTAACGAATGATGTCAAAGGGATATAAAAAAACATTAAATAAGCTCCAAAGAAATTTGCTTTTTACCGATTTGAGTGTGCGGCTTTGCTTTTCATTCCCTTACTTCTTACGCGACCACCAGTTTCCTCATGGCATTATATTAGAAGCCTCCTGGTAGACTACATGGGAGAATCAGCAGAGAGAGAGATGTGCCGCACAGGTTTATGCTCATGCTTTTCTTCCACAGAGAAAGAGAAAGAAGAAGTGCAACCCCAATGGAAGGATGAAGAAAGTGAAGTGAAGGAGGAGTCACCCCCATCAATGAAAAGAGTCAGTGAGGAGGGGAAGCACCTGCCCAAGAAACTGACGAGTCTCAGTGAAAAAGCAAACAAATATATTGCCCGTATCAAGGGCATGCCCAAGACCAAGTCTGAGCTCTCTGATGCTGCATCACTACCACCTCCACCACTCCACCCCAGTAAAGAAACCTAGCCGCCATCTCTCGCTCTATTGTATTAATGTCTGTTTCAACTTTCAAGGCTTTCCATCTTTGCTCCTTCTTAATACCTTGATATCTACTAGTTTCCAAATAGTTTCAGGCTTGACTATGGTAGCATCCAGTGTCACAGAGTCTTGAGAAAATTATAAGAGGGTGTCTAATGTCTGACAAGCATTTTGTATGGAGCAAATTTTAATCTGCTTTGTTTTGATTTCTGCCTCCCATCTTGAAAAAAAAAACTTATGTGATCTTTTTCCAGGGAATACAATTTTTTTTTTTTAATAATGATAATAATCATCCCTTTTTTATTTTGGTAAAAAGATCACTTACAGATGGTCTTGATGCCATTTTTATAACTTAATACTATGCTTGAAAACATAAAATAAAAGAGCAAAGTAAGTAAAACAGAAGATGCCAGAGATTACCTCAACCGGGCTTATTATACCCCATACCGAATAACTACATCCAATGATACGAGATCAGCGGTCTAGCTTCAATCTTGAACCGAGAAAGCTAATTTCGACTAAAGTAAGTTACCATCCTTAAATTTCTACAAAGGCTCAAACCCTAATTTTTCCACCCTTAAATTAAGTCATGAGAGAGAGGGAGAGTCTCTAAGGTTGGGGCGTGCCCCCTAGAGTTTCTAGGAGAGAGAGTTAGTGAGAGAAAATCAAAGAGGAGAGAGAGGGGCATGGCCCCTAGAGATGAGAGAGAGAGTTTATGGGGGAGAGAGAGAGATAGGGGTGTGTCTAGATACGGGGAGAGCTTCCCTATTTATAATGAAATTTAGGTCTAGGGTTTTTTTTGAGTTTCTCATAGTTTACCTCTTTCTTGATATTGAACATGGACCGTTGATCAAGGTGACTTGTGGGGTGAGAGATCTAAGCCATCCATTCCATAGATGGGTCATCAATGTTATGGAAGGTGCATGAACCATTATCCCCCTTTCCTTAAACCATTTTTCCCATCAATATATTTAAATAATTTAAATCTATTAAAATATCATGCATTTCATAAAATTGCATAATCCATCTCATATATTCCATAAGAATATATCAAATAATATCAAGTTTATATATACCTTCAATAATCAAGATAAAATATGGTCAATATTTCCTAATCAATATTTGACCATATGCTACAAGATATAGTTATCATATTTAATAAACTTGAACACAAAGCAACAAGAGAAGGTATCTAAGGGTGGGGCGTGCCACCCATGTATGGTATGTGGGGCCCCACCTAATACCCACATGGTGGGCCCATGTGCACTATGAGCCCCCATGTATTTTTTAATAAATATTTTAAAATTAAACAAAATGAATTTTAAAACATTATAACTTTGTAAATTAATAACTTTGTTTTTACAAGTCAAAAAATAATAAATAAAATATCAAATGACTTATAAAAATTCAAATAATAAATTTAAAATAGTTTAATAATAAAATGAACACAATTAAATTAATATGATGGAAAGTGGATTCACATGGTTCAAGAATTCTATCAACGATCACGAGGTACTCCACCTTCAATTGTGGATTATAGACCTTGCTTTATCTAATCGATCCAATGTTTCTCATGACCCACAGTCCAAGATCACCATGACCTGATGCACCCGCAGCTCTATGGTGTATAGGGGTATCTCTCTCGCACATACATATGCTTCACTTAAAGGTGAATAACCGGCTTTCTCGAACGATATATCGATATGCATGCCATGTGATGGAACATGGATGAGGATTTGGCCCACGTCTCTGTGTGACACACAAAGGTCACACAGTCCCTCGGCTCACTCATCTAGGCATAAGCTCCGAACTTATCAAGGGTTAACCCAAAACCCTTATAGATTTATTCTTTATGCCCAGGTACCTTGAGTTTTTCAACCGACTGACCTAGATCGTCAAGCACAGTCTGATATCAGCAAACATTAGTATGATCCATGAGGGACCATATTCCCATTGAGTTTATGTTCCACTATAATAAATTTTTTTTATTACATACTCATAAGGCCTTTAAAGGCCACATAAACCCAACATCTCCTACTTGACCTTTAAAGGCCTTACACTCTCTCTTCCTCACTTTCTCTCATCCCCATCGCTCTCACATGTCTTATAAAAATATTATGGACAACTCCCTTAGTCCCTTAGTCAGATGCAATCATCAAATTTATAGATATGTAGCTGATCTTGATCTCTTTCAATCTCACCTCATTTCTCAGGTGATAGAACTATGACTTGATATGCTTAAAATTCTTATGAAATCGAAGCTCTTTAGAGACACAAATAGCCTCGTGTTGTCGTAGGAAATTCGCATTGCCTCACAACGTATAGGATGAAAATTAAGTTGATTAAGAAGCTTTTTAATCCACACGGCATCCTTGCCTGCTAGACAACATGCTACATACTCGGATTCCATGGTGGACAATGCCACTATATCTTGTTTCTTTGACTTTCAAGAACCCGCACCTCCTCCAAGCATAAACACATACCCAGATGTAGACTTCGCATCATCTGGATCCTCGAGATAACTTGCATCTGAATATCCCTCTATTTCAGTTCTCCCTTTATATGTGAGCGCATAGTTCATGGTCCCTTTCAAATATCTAAGAATTTTTTTAACTGCTTTCCAATGCTCATCTCTTGGATTGCTATGGAAATGGCTCACCAGACTCATGACGAAGGACAAGTCAGGCCTTGTTCACGTTATGGCGTACATAAGGGACCTAACTATGCTCCTGTACGACACTCTCTCCATGGCTCTTATATCTATGTCTTCGGTAGGATATATTTTATTACTAAGTTTCGTCTTTTTGTCAATTGGGGTAGACATGGGCTTACACATACTCATATCAAACTTTTCCAATATCCTCTTAGAGTAGGTTGCCTGGGAAAGTTGGATAGTCTTCTCTCTCCTGTTTCTTATTATCTTGATGCTCAACACATATGAAGCTTCTCTAAGATCCTTCATATCGAAGTATTGTGCAAGGAAATTTTTCATCTCTACTACTAGGGCAATTGAGCTACTAACAGTTAACATATCATCCACATATAATGATATAAAGACTACATCACTCCTACTGACCTTTTGATATATGCAATAATCTTTATTATTTGTAGAGAACTTTGCAAGAGCAAGGGTCTTTTGGAATTTTATGTACCACTATCACGATGCTTGTTTCAGGCCATAAAGGGATTTATTAAGTTTGCATACTAAGTTCTCTTTCCCTTTCTCCTCAAATCCCTCAGGTTGGGTCATGTGAAATTTTTTTTTTAAATCCCCATTTAGAAAGATTGTTTTGACATCCATTTGATGAACCTCAAAGTCAAAATGGGCTGCGATAGCTATAATGATTCGGATGGATGGAAATTTGACAACAGGGGAAAATGTTTCCTCATAATATATCCCTTCTTTTTGGGTGAAACCCTTTGCAACTAACCTAGCTTTGTATTTTTCTATTTTCCCTTCAGAGTTTAACTTTTTCTTGAAAATCCACTTACAACCAATGGGCTTACACTTTTGAGGTAGGGAAACTAATTCCCATACACGGTTTTGGTTAATGGAAGCATACCCATCTTTCATGGCTTTTACCCAGTATTCCCTTTCAAGATAGGTCAAGGCTTCACGGTAAGTTTTATGTTCTGAATCCGAATCTTCCCCAACTCTATCAAAATGTTCTCCAAGGTAGGCAAATTGTTATAGGTATAGAGGTGGTCTATTGACTCGGTTACTTCGTCTTGGTTTTGGTAAATATTCACTTTCTTTAAGGAGTTTAGGTTCAAGTTGGGTGGGTTTATAAATTTGAGGTTCAGGATTACGAATTACATCCTTGTTTTTTGTCTCCTCATAAAAGTCGACTTGTTTTCTACTCACCCTTGCTTCAAGGAACTATTCCTCGAAGAAGTGAGCATCACGACTTTCATTAACCGTTGTTGTTTCCCAATGAAAATGGTTTTGACAGTTTTGGGTTACAATTTGGTTCTATTTTGATGTGGGATAAGGCCATGGGCTGAGCTGCCCCAAACTCTAAGGTGTTCAAGGGAGGGAGTACGACCTGTGAAAATTTCGTGAGGAGTAAGTAGGGCAGCTTTTGTAGGAGTCCGATTAAGGATGTAGCATGCCGTCAATACGGTTTCTCCCCAAAAGTCTAAGGATAAAATTGCATGCCCTATCATACTCCTTACCATTTCAACTAAAGTCTTATTCCGTCTCTTAGTTACACCTTATTCCGTCTCTTAGTTACACCATTTCGTTCGGGAGTACAAGGCATGGTGTATTGATGGATAATTCCATTTTCAATGCAGAGTTCTTTGAAAAGGTTAGATGAATATTCCCCCTCTCTATTGGTTCTAAAAACTTTGATTTTCAGATTGATTTGATTATCTACCTTGGCCTTATATTCTTTGAATTTTTCTAAGGCTTCTAATTTTATTTGAATAAGGTACACATGGCCAAATTGCGAGTGGTCATCTATAAAAGAGATCAAATATCTTTTTTCACTTTTGGTGGTCACATTCATATTATCACATATGTCACTATGAATGATTTCTAATACGCTAGTAGCTCTTTTAGCCCTGGTGGTATTGTTCCTTATTAGTTTTCCTTGCACACAAGACTCATACACTTTCGATAAATCTCCCTTATAATTTTGAAGAATCCCATTATTTTTCAATCTTTCCATTCGTTTGATATTAATGTGTCCTAACCTCATATGCCATAGGGTAGCATGTAATTCATTAGGAGACGAAACATAAGCAACATTATCATTTATATCAATAGTAAATAGCCCATCTACAAGTCATCCAGTCATGATCACATCTTTCCCTTTCTTGACCGCCACTTTCTCCCCAATGAAAGTGGTAATGAATCCAACTATAGACATCTTAAGAACCGTAACCAATCACTTCCTCATATCAGGGGTATAAAGTGCTTGATTTTGGATCAAGGTGCTCCACTCTTCAGTTTCAGTTCGAAATCTCAAACTCCAAGTACATCAGTCTTCTGATTTCCGTCCATGTAAATATGCTGTTGTCCTGACTCCATGTGAGTGAAAGAATGGAAACCATCATTGGTGTTTATGACATGGGCCATAGCCCCCGAGTCAAGATACCAAAAAGCTCCCTTGTGGTTAACCATCATAGACTCAAAAACCACACACGCCAATTCCTTGTTGGTCCATCCAGATTTGTTGAACCGACAACTATAGGCTATGTGGCTCACCTTTTTGCAAATAAAGCAAGTTCGAGTCTCTCCTTGCTCCCTTATTTTTAAAATGTCTCATTTTGAAATCTCTTTTTTTTCTAAAATTATTTCTTCTCTTTCTTTTCTTAAATTTAAAAGAAGGTGGAGATTTTACCATATGCACTACTTCCCTTGGAGTTGTTGTTAGTAGTTGCCTTGAATTTTTCCTTTTCTCTTCTGTTTTGATTGTAGTGATGAGCTCCTCTAGTTTTGATGCTTTCTTTCTGGCTGAGATGGAAGATATAAAGGTCTCCCATAAATTAGGAAGTGAATTCATAAGACGAATCACTTGCATAGATTCATTGGGTTTCATGCTTGTGTCTTTTAGCTCTCTAACTAGAGAGCGAAAGACGTATCTATGATCTGCAAACTTGGTACCTTATGTTATCTTTAACTCATTATACCTCCTCATAGCCATGATTTGCTTCATAAGAGAGGGTTCAACATACTCTCTCTCTCTCTCTCAAGTTTATCATAAATCTCACTTGCAGTATAGATTGACTCATACTCAGAAGCATATAAGTCAGTCATGACAAATAAAAAAATGTGTTTGCATATCAGATTCCTCCTCTTCCAATTGGCATATTCATCTTTGATTTCTTGAAATGAGTCGTTAGTTGGATGACGAGGTTGGTCCTCAAAGAGTATTTCATGCAAGTTTTCCTTATAGAGCACAAATTTGATTTTTCTTTTCCATGAAACAAAGTTGGTCCCATCAAAACTTTTCGGCTTTCAGAATCTCTGAGAAAGTACGAGTAGCCATACCTTTCTAATCTCAAGCAAAAAAAAATAAGAAAAGACTCTTAATGACAATCAAGTAAAACCAGCTCTGATACCAATGAAAGAAAGACCTATGTGATCTTTTCAAGGGGAATACAATTTTTTTTTTTAATGATAATAATCACCATTTTTTTATTTTGGCAAAAAGATCACTTATAGATGATCTTTTTACAATAAATAAATATTTTAAAATAAAACAGGACAACAATAAAAATAAAACTCAACCACTTGATGCCATTTTTATAACTTAATACTTTGCTTGAAAATATAAAATAAAAGAGCAAAGTAAGTAAAAAAGAAGATGCCGGAGATTACTTCAATCGGGCTTATTACACCCCACACCGAGTCACCACATCCAATGGCGCGGGATCAACGGTTTAGCTTTAATCTCAAATCGAGAAAGCTAATTTCGGCCAAACTAGGTAACCACCCTTAAATCTCTACAAAACCCCAACTCCAAAATAATTAGGCTCAAATCTTAACCCAACCCTTAAATTAGGTCATGAGAGAGAGGGATAGTCTCTAGGGTTGGGGTGTGCCCTCTAGGGTTTTTAAGAGAGAGAGTTAGATAGAGAAAATTAGAGAGGAGAGAGAGGGGCATAGCTCGTAGGGAGGAGAGAGAGGGGCATAGCTCGTAGGGAGGAGAGAGAGAGTTATGGGGAGAGAAGAGAGAGAGAGTTGTGGGAGAGAGAGAGAGAGGTGTGTCTAGATGTGGGGAGAGCTCCCCTATTTATAGTGAAATTTAGGTCTAGGGTTTCTTGAGGGTTTCCTATAGTTTGCCTCTTTCTTAAGATTGAATATGGATCATTGATCAATGTGACTTGTGGGGTGAGAGATCTGAGCCATCCATAGATGGACCATCAATATTATAGAAGGTGCATAAACCATTATCCCCATTTCCTTAAACCATTTTTCCCATCAATATATTTAAATAAGTTAAATCTATTAAAATATAATGCATTCCATAAAATTGCATAATCCCTCTCATATATTTCATAAGAATATATCAAATAATATCAAGTTTATATATACATTCAATAATCAAGATAAGATATGGTCAATATTTCCTAATCAATATTTGACCATATGCTACAAGATATAGTTACTATATTTAATAAACTTGAACACAAAGCAATAAGAGAAGGTATCTAAGGGTGAGGCGTGCCACCCATGTATGGTATGTGGGGCCCCACCTAATACCCACATGGTGGGCTCATGTGCACTATGGGCCCTCGTATATTTTTTAATAAATATTTTAAAATTAAACAAAATGAATTTTAAAACATTATAACTTTGTAAATTAATAACTTTGTTTTTATAAGTCCAAAAATAATAAATAAAATATCAAATGACTTATAAAAATTCAAATAATAAATCTAAAATAATTTAATAATAAAATGAACACAATTAAATTAATATGATGGAAAGTGGATTCATATGGTTCAAGAATTCTATCAACGATCACGGGGTACTCCACCTTCAACTATGGACTACAGACCACACTTGCTTTATCAAACCGACCCAGTATTTCTTATGACCCACATTCCAAGCAGGAGCTCATTAGCGGGTCACCAAAGTCTGACTTATAAGCCAAAGGGTCGCAATCCTAGTTTGTGGATTACAGGTCCTCTTCTAGAGACGAGTCAAGGTCACCACAACCTGATGCGCCTACAGCTCTATGGTGCATAAGGATATCTCTCTCACACATGCATACGCTTTACCCAAAGGTGGATAACTGGCTTTCTCGAACGATCTATCGATATGCATGCCGTGTGATGGAACATGGATGAGGATTTGGTCCCCGTCTCTATAAGATTACGATCACACACAAGGGTTACACAGTCCTTCGGCTCACTCATCCATGCATAAGCTCCGACCTCATCAAGGGCTAATCCAAAACCCTTCTCAGTTTATTCTTTATGCCCAGGTTCTTTGGGTTTATCAACCGACTGACCTAGATCGTCGAGCATAGTCCGGTATCAGCAAACTTCATTTGCTTAGTATGATCTTCGAGGGACCACACTTCCACTAAGTTTATATTCCACTATTATAAATATTTTACATTACACATTCATGAGGTCTTTAAAGGCCACATAAACCCAACACATCTATCTTTTAACTTATCCAAAAATGTAAGGGGCAGGAGCCAATGCAACAAGCACTTAAAACATTTGGATCAATTGAATTGTTGTTCTATTGAATCGGAACACTATCATATAAGAAAAGGAAGGACCACTCCCAAATGCATCAACCCAAAAGTGTTTTTGACAAGCGTACTCAAATTTTATTGCCAACTCAAAGAAAAAGTACATCGGAAACTTGAAGAAGCGCAACACCTATCATAGCAAATGAATCAGCTATTTCGCCTCCCTATAGACATGTCTATAGGACACAAATGATTTCCAAGTTCCATTGTTATGGTTAAAAATAATTTGTTTCTCTTCCTATAACTCCTCACCACCACTCCACAGAATTCCATCACCGCCTCTCTCTCTACGTAAATTATTCTTCTATAATAAAACAAAGGTTGAAGATAAGTCAAACGGTGGCAAGAGCCGCTGTGGAAAGTTAAAGTAAGGAGCTAGATCCATTAACCGAAAAAAAAAACGGTGCATCTGGTAGACCAAGTCAATGACGGTGGTAGAGCATCAAGATAATTCCAACGGTTGTAGTTTGGTGGTAACAAAAAGACTATAAAAGGAGGTGTGTGTAACCGAAAATGAAGACAACCAAAGAGTGCGAGAGAAGAAAAAGAGATTGTCTATACCTGAGAAAAGAAAGTGTAGTTTTCAAGACCTCACTATATCATTATAGGGGAAGTTTTCTATATTCCCCTACAACATAGAAGTTCTATGTTTCCCTTATCCAACCGTCCATTTCTTAATGGAGGGCTACGATTGCTCCAATCACAATGTCACGTCTTTACACTGTTTTATTTTTAATTTTTTTCTATAAATTATTTTGACACAAAATTTTGGATGTCCATTCCTATATTAAACTTGCACTACCGAAAAATATTTTCAATAAAATAAAATGACCGAAATACCCCTAAAAATTTCAAGGGTATTTTGGTCATTATTTTTTATCAAAAAGTTATCAAAAAGTCATTTTTAATATTTTTTTTATAAGTGCGCCCCAAAGATAAAATAGCACATACCAAATTGCATATTTTCAAAAATTGTATTAAAAAAACTAAAAATAAAATACTTTGAGACGTCAGATCTAAGGTCAAACGGTGAGTGGCTCTCTTGATACAAAATGGACGGCTGGATGGTAGCGGGAACATAGAACTTCTATATTGTAGGGGGAACATAGAAAGCTTTCCTATCATTATAACCCTTGTTATACTTTGTATTTCAAATGCAATAAAGAAATAATTTTGAATTGATACTACTTCCTCTTCACCCCTATTATCATTCTTTGCTATTTTTCTATCAAAATTATTATATCAATGCTTCCGTAAATTTCCAACATTTGGTATCAGAGCCTGATTCGTGCATCCTAAAAGACCCTTTTACCTATGGTAGCAACCTCAGATATGAGTTACACCCAAAATCTAATAGCCATCTTAGATAGAGAAGATTACGACTCATGGAGTCTCCAAATGAAGACTCTCTTTATCTTACATGATCTATGGGATAATGTTGAAGAAGGTTATGTAGTACCAGAAGATGCAACAACACTTGATTCGTGGTCGTAGGCAAAGCGGAATGAATTTAAAGAAAATAAGAAAAGGGATGCAAAAGCTATTCTCTTCATCCAGCAAGCTGTAAGTAAATCTATATTCCCTAGAATAAAAATTGTTTCAAAATCAAAAGAAGCTTGGGGTATTTTGAAAAATGAATTTTAGGGATCCGAAGTGATTTCTATCAAACTCCAAAATTTATGAAGAGAATTTGATAATTTGATGATGAAGATAATGAAGTTGTTTAGAACTTTTTTTACTCTAATTGTTGGAATAATAAATGAGAATTAGATTTTATGGAGATGATATTCCTGATAAAAAATTGTTTAGAAAATTTTGAGAAGCTTGCATGTAAAGTTTGATCATGTTGTAGCTGCTATAGAAGAGTCAAAATATTTATCTAAACTTTCATTACAAGAATTAAGTGGGTCTCTTGAAGCACATGAGCAAAGAACGAGTAGCAAATCAGAATATAGAACAAGCTTTTCAGTAAAAAATGATAGTTTAAAAAAGGAACAATATTGAAGAAAATAAATAAATGGGGGTATTCCAAAATTATCAAAGAGATCGTGGAAGACAAATTTTTTCTAGAGGCCAAGGAAGAGGAAGAAATAATTTCAACAGCCACCGAAATCCAGATAGAAAAGGTAATTATGAATCCTACTCATTTGCCAAAAATCAGGGCATGAATCTAGGGATTGCCAATATAAATGTAAAAACTGTAGAAACCCTAATCATTCTCAAAGAGATTATTGACTTAAATAGGAAAATGAAATATAGAAAAATGAAGCACATTTTTATGAGAAAAATAATAATACAGGCCATATGTTTCATTCATATATGAATGTTCAACAAAATTCACATGTTATTTGGTATCTGGATAGTGGTTGTAGCAATCAGATGACAGGAAATCGAAGCAGTTTTGTTGAGATAGATGAAAAAGTCACTTCTTAAGTCACGCTCGGTAATGGCAAGCTCCAAAATGTTGAAGGAAAAGGCGTTATTGCAGTAAAACCAAAAGGAGATAACCCTAAATTCAGTGATGATGTTCTTTATGTCCCTTGCTTGACTCAAAGTGCTGGTCAATTGATGAAAAAAAAGATATTCGGTCAATTTCAATAGAGATGAATATGTGATTTCTGATAGAAATAGCCAATGTGAAAATGACTGAAAATAAAGTTTTTCCTATGGTGATGACGTCATGTGAAAATTATGCATAGAGTTCTAAAAATATTGATAAATCTTATTTGTGGCATTTAAGATTTGGGCATTTAAATTTTCAAAATTTGAAATTGATGAATCAGAAAGGTATGGTAATTGGACTATCATCAATAAATGAAGAACGAAAAATATGTGAAGGGTGTATCTAAAGAAAATTACATAGATTGACATTTTTAAAGATCTTGGAGAGCAAAAGCTCCATAGGAATTAGGACATGCAGACATATGTGGACCGAATCAAACACAAACTTTTAATGAGAGAATATATTTTATTTTAATTGTTGATGATTATAGCAGAATGATGTGGGTTCTTGGCTAAAAAATTAGAAGCATTTTTAGTTTTAATAAGTTTAAAGCTGATGTAGAAAAGCAAAGTAGTTTTCCATTAAAAACCTTGAGGAGAGACCAAGGAAGAGAAGTCACATCAAACGATTTTTGAATTTTTTGAAAAAATAATGGAATCAGAAGAGAGTTGACAATAATATATACTCTACAACAAATGGAGTAGCAGATAGAAGAAACAGAACAATAGTCGAAATGGCTCGAAGTATGTTGAAAGGTAAGAACCATCCTAATAAATTTTGGGCTGAAGCCGTTTATACTGTTGTCTATATTCGGAACAGGTTTCCTACAAAATCCCTCCAAAATAAAACACCTGTTGAGGCATGGCATAAGAGAAAACTAAAAACAAATTATTCCAAAGTCTTTGGATGTATTGCTTATGGAGAAAGTACCTATCAAGACAGAGAAAAATTTGATGAAAAAGGTGATAAATATATCCTTGTTGGATATAATGAAGTTTCAAAAGCATATTGTCTTTTCAATAAATAAATTAAAAAAGGTAATTTTTAGAGATATTATCGTTGATGAAAAAAGTGAATGGAACTGGAATGAAAATTCTGACCAATAAACAAAATTTTTAGAGAATGGTGATTCAAATAAAAGTTCAGATCTGAGCCCTTCAAGTCTAAGACAAGAAAGTCCAAGTTCAAGTTCTTCAGATTTAGAGACATCTCCCAGAAAAGCAAGGTCTCTTTCAGATATTTATGAATCATGTGATGTTGCTTTCTTTTCTAGTGAACCACAAAATTTTGAAGAAGTTGCTAAAGAGAAAACTTGGGTAAATGCCATGTATGAAGAAATTTATGTTATAAAGAAAAATAATATATGGGAATTAGTAGATCACCCAAAAGGAAAAGAAATAAAATGGACTTACAAAACAAAATATAATGAAGATGGGTCTATTAAAAAACACAAAGCTCTATTGGTGGTGAAAGATTATTCACAATCACATCAACCTGTAATAGATTTCAATGAAACTTTTGCCCCTGTTGCCAGAATGGAAACCATTTGAACTGTTTTGGCCATAGCTGCCCAATTAAAAATTCATGTTTTTTTAGTTGGATGTAAAATTTGCTTTTTTGAATAGAGCACTTGAAGAAGAAGTTTATCTTGAACAACCATTGGGTTTTGTTGAAAAAGGAAATAAATAAAAAATTTATAAACTGAAAAAAACTTTATATGGGTTAAAACAAGCTTCAAGAGCTTGGAATAACAAAATTGATAAATATTTTTTAAAAAATGGATTTGAAAGGAGCCCAAGTGAATGTTCACTTTATGTGAAAAAGGGAAATAAAAATTCCTTCATAATTATATGCCTTTATGTGGACGATTTGATTTATATTGGTACCGACAAAAAAATATTAAGAAAGCCATGATGAAGAATATTAAATGACTGATTTGGAAACTATGAAATATTTTCTTGGAATCCAAGTAAAACAGTTAGATAGTTTTATCTCTTAAGAAAAATATGTTGAAGAAGAAATTTAGAATGTCAAATTGCAAACCAGCGAGTACTCTAATGACCGTGAATGGAAAATTGTCAAAATATGATGGTGCAGAAAAAGTTGATGCATCAATTTATCGAAGATTGGTTGCATCCTTAATTATCTAAACACAAGGCCATATATTGTGCATGCAGTCAGTATATGTTCCAGGTTCATGAGTGATCTAAGTAAACTGCATTTTGTAATAGAAAAAATGACTTTAAAATATATCCAAAGAACAAAGAAACACGGTATCAAATATATTTTTGAAAATAATACTAATCTTGTTGGATTTTCTGATAGTGATTGGGCAAGTTCTATTGATGATCGAAAAAACACTTCTGGCTATATATTCTGCCTTGAAACAAAAATGATATCGTGATCATTAAGAAAGCAAAATATTGTGGCTCTATCGTTAGCAGAAGCTGAATATATCTCAGCAACAAGCACAACATGTGAAGCTCTTTGACTAAGAAGAATTTTTTCTGACTTGCAGCAAAAGAAAAATTCCTCAACAACAATTTTCTGTGATAATATGTTGGCCATTACAATGACAAAAAATCCAGTATTTCAAAGCCGATCAAAGCATATCGAAATATGACATCATTTTATTAAGGAGCTGACATAAAAAAGAGAAATAGAGCCAAAATTCATCAGTACAAATGATCCGCTTGTAGACATCTTCATGAAGACAATTTCAGCTGACAAATTTGTTAAGTTTAGAGATATGATGAATGTGACAAATTAAGAAGGGATGTTAAAAAATATTTTCTCTCTCTCTCTCTCTCTCTATAACTCCTCATGGCCACTCAACACAATTCCATCACCTCCTCTCTCTCTATGTAAATTATTATCTTCTAATAAAGCGAAGGTTGAAGACAAGTCAAATGCAGGTAAGAACCACCATGAAAAGTTCAAGTAAGGCGGTAGATCCATTCAGTGGTTTAAAAAACAGATCACTACCCTGGAACGGGCACCCAAAAACCCATTTCGATCAGTGAATCGGGGGCTCAGGGGGTGTCGCCCAAGTCATCTTGCAATTGCGTTGTTTTACCAAAAAATTCATTAAAAATAGTAAAAAACTCCGTTTTGACCCAAATTTTCTCTGAGAGCTTCACAAGAGGCCGGTGAACACAACAGAAGTGAAAATTCTTAATTTATATCAAAATTGGTATGTGCGACAAGAGGCGTGCCGCCCAGGCGATACAGGGCATGCCCATCAGGCGACATGACCCATGCTGCCCAAATCCACCTCTCCAAAATTTGCATCTTTGACCGAGGGATTTGTTTGTTATACGTGCTTATCCTTCCCAACAAGCTTTGACCCCTATAAGGCCTATTTTCATGGTCATTTGGTGAGGGACAGAGAAAATGATTAGAGATAGAGAGAGAAAAAGCTAGAGAGGTAGAGATTGAGACCCTAGAGCTTCATAGAGATTAGAAGAGCTAGCCTCCTGAAACTTCAATCCTTAAGCTTGAGAGAGCCTAAAACTATCTATTGGATACAACCACCCTATACTGAAAGGACTTGCTGGCTAATATCCGGATCAGACAGACAAAAGAGGACCGGTTCTGATACAGGCGAGCCCCAAAGGATTCAGGCATCCCGGGCCATTTGGCCAGATTCTGTATCATTTTCCTCTTTTTTTTTTATTCTTATTTCATTACTTTAATTTTATTTTGCTTTGTTTTAGTTAATTTGTTTAAAAATCATATTTTGGATATATATTTTGGATCATGTTGGCCCTGCCACAGATCTGAGAGCAGATCTGCTCGCTTCCGGGCAGATCTGACCTCAGATTTGAATTCGACTTGTCCCACTTTCTTTACCTCTACATTTCCTTCATTTTTCATCAGTTTTAAGGTGTCAAATACGGGATATCTTTATTTCTAGATCGGTCAGATTTTTCATCGTAAACAGTTTGGTGCCCACCGTGGGGAATTTCGAGCTTGATCTAAGCGCCAAATTATGATTTTTGTTCACTATTTTTCACTGTTTTCAGTCCAAAAAGGGTCCAAAACCTAACTGTGACAAGGACCTAGGGTTTTGGTGCTCTGAAACCCTATTTTCCTTGTGCGAATGAGGCGTGCCGCCCGGGTGACACGAGGCGTGCCGCCTCGGTGACACAGGGGGTGCAGCCCAAGTCCAGGGCGACACACCCTCTAGTGCCCCACATCGCCTAGGTCAATTTTTTTTGAAAATTTGCAGGCTGGGTCCTGGGACTCTCTTGTGACTGCTCAATAAATTTCAAAGCAAAATAATTTTTTAAAAATACCAAAAAAATATTTTAGTTGTTACAAATCTTTTATATCTACTTTTTCTTGTTTACTTTGTTTTAATTTATTTCATCATAAATATATTTTTTTCCTGCTTCTTCCAAGTTTAAAGTAGTATTATTTCATCACGATTAACAGGAAAATAATAAAAAATAATATTTTTTTTTTGCGACACTAACAGTGTCGCCCACCTTGCAAGGGCGACACCAGTAGTGCCACCCGGGCAACACCACTTGTGTCGCCCAATTGCAAGTGTCCCAAAAAAGTTCTGGGACCCCACTTGCCTATTCCAGGGACTTTGGCTCCCTGTTGACCAGGTTTTGACTTAAAATTATTTTTTTAAAAATAAAAAAAATTATATTGCGTCAGATAGGTATGTGTTGTTTTTGACTTTTGTATTTTATTTTTATTTTGTTAATTTTGACTGAAATCACGTTTTCTCTGCTTTCACCATGCTTAGTTTAACTGTGTTTCATCAAAGTTAAAAAAGATAAAATATATATAAAAAAAATATCGAGGGCTGCTTGTAGCCTCCCTGAACCATGTCCTGTTCAAGTCACCCTCGACTCGGGCTGCGCTCGACTTAGCACGAACTGTGCCTGGTCTCATTATTCTGACTTTACCTTCTTAGGGGTTGCTTACCCCTCCATCTATAGTGTGCTTCGAGTGAGTTTTGCCTCGAAGAGCGCCTCGCTAGGCACGATTAGTGCTGAGCGCTCACTTATTTCCTTTCTTGTTTTGTGTGCATTGTGTGCTTGACTTTATTTTAATTGTGTGCTTCTTTACACACTCTAGCACACACCGGACCAGGAGTGCCCAAGAAACCTAGCTTTGAGAGTTGAGGCGGATGGGATTCACGTAACTTTAGTGAGTACCCCTCTGTAATCCTTTGCCTCAAAGCAACTCCGTGTATAGTAGGACCTGGTGAACATCCTATAACAAGAGGCCAGGACCTATGTGGGGACCTATATCAGCCTAGCAGCATTTCAATAGTTAAGAACCCACTCTCAAGCCAAGATTACCTATAATACTAGGTCAAAATTTTTTGTGTGCTTGCTTGCTTATTTATGGCTGATTAATCTTAGATCTCAGTTCGGACTCGCTTTTGGTCCAAGCTGAACCGTCTGGGTCCAAGTCCAGGCTTGTACCTAGCTTAGCCCAGGTTCAAACTAGATTTCTCCTTGGTCTGAACTTAGGTCCCCTCTTGGTTCGAGTCGAAGGCTTGTTCCTAATTCATCCTTGATCTAGTCAGGGGCCATATCGGGGCTGATCATCAAAACTCTCTGGGTCCAAGTCCAAGCTTGTACTCAGCTTAGCCCATGTCCGAACTAGGTTCACACCTTGGGTCGAACCTAGGGCCCCCCTTGGTCCATGCTTAGGGCTTGTGCCTAAATCAACTTTGATCCAGTCCAGGTCCATACCTGGTCTGAGTTTCATAACCCTCTAAGTCCAAGTCTAGGCTTGCATCTGGCTCAGTCCAGGTCTGAAACCAGGTTCACACTTGGTCTGAACCAAGTTCACATTTGGTCTGAACCCAGACCCACTCTTTGTCCGAGCCGAGACTCGTACCCATTTAGTCTAGATCTAAGTCTAGGTTCTAGCATAGGTCTAAGCATAGAGTTGTCTTTAGAGCTAGACTAGACTTACCCTAGTTCAGGGTCTAAACTAAGACCCATTAAGTTTAGCAAGTTTCTTCCAGTCTAGTCATAGCCTAGGTCTCAGTTAATGTTTTGCCCCTAGAGTCAGACTGGGTCCACCTTTAGACGTCAAGTTTAGATCTCTCCAAGTCTATGAATCATGACCCAAGATCATAGCAGAGCAAGGTCCAACCCTATGGCCCCAGCTCAGTCTAGATCCAGAGAACCTAGTCAGTGCTAGAGGCACCGTCACAATGCTCCCTCACAAATCATCCATAGCACTCGTGTCAGTGAGCTGACTCTCGAACCGCATGGAACCAAACCTAGCCGTCCAAGTCGCCTTCAAGTCTAATCTTTAAAAGTCACGAGCGAACATGTTAATAAGGTTTGTCATACCCTGAATAGTCAAGGGGTCAAGCCAGGGACAATCCTCCAAGACATAGGGTTAACCTCAAATCCAGTCGGCACGACAAGAATAAGGCCCCACCTAAATCTCTGAGTCAACCGATCTCAGTCGTATGAAACCCGATGGTCATATAGCAACCCAACATTTCAGTCTTGGTAATCAACCAGTTAGTGGGCGAGTAGGTTCACACACAACTAAGGAAAGCCTACCCGAGCAACCCATTACAAGTAAAGATCAGGGTTTTGACCTAACTCGTTATAAAGAAAATCTTAAAGTGCATGCTTACTCTCAAGACTCCACAGGTGAGCCACTGTCCCTCATCACCAGTAGGAGTCACATCCGTATTGCAACCCACTACCCTAAGGAGTTAAAGTCATTCTTACCTTTTCAATCCCCATGGGGTTGCATCTGTGCTCCAATCTGTCATTCTCAGCAGAGTTATAGGCATACCATTGCTCATTATCCCCATAGAGTCGTGCTTACCCATTTAATCTCCTGTGATTCAGTCGTGCACCAAGCTATCCTATCCCCAAGAGTCGGGTTACTTTCCATGAGTCATGGAGTTCCATCTTTCACCTTAGGGAGTCATACTTGTCCCCTAATCCCTAGTGAAGTCTGCCTCTTTATCTAAACCTCTTGCTAGTTTTATCCATTTTTATCCCCAAGGGACTCAGATTGTTATCCACAGACCTATTCCCCATGGAGTATCACCTACATGGCGACCCACCTAAAAGGTCTAGGTGCACGACCCTAGACTGCATGGTCCAAACTATATGACTTTAAATTATAGTAGAGGTCTAGTTGCACGACCTTAAACTGCATGGTCCTAGTTGCATGACCTTAAACTGCATAACCAAGGTCCAAGCTACATGACCTTAAACCAAAGTGCACGTCTTGGCCGCATGACATTAAACTGCTTTGCACAGGGCAAGGGGGCATGACCTTAAAGATGCCCCCACACATGTGCACACACCCTTTATGTGCATCTTCGCGCACGCCTTCCCTAACCGACCTGTTTGTGTGCGCACCACCTCCCCAGTGAATTCATTCACTTCATTATTACCATCCATCATTTCCCAGTGCGTTTCACCTATGCTCACAAAAAGGTGAACCATTCCATCATCCATACTTGCTGTCAGCTAATGGGTCACCACTTTTCACCCATCATTCATACGTCATCCATTTTTCATAGGTATCCTTGTGCCATCCCCTCAAAAAGTGAGTCGAAACCACCACCATACTCACTCGATGGCCTCCACAGACTGCCATCCATCTCCACCATGGTCCAGCTATATGACCCTAAACTGTAGTGCACATCCTGGCCGCATGACGCTAAAAGGCTTCGCATAGGTCCCGAAGGCATGACCCTAAACATGCTTTCACAAAAAAAAGATAAACGGGCATGTGTATACCTGAACAAGGGAACACCATGAGTAAAAATGACCGACAACATGTTCACGAAACCATGAGTAAAAGAGTTTCGTGAAAACCCGAAAAGGGCGCCATGAGCTAAAACGGATGAAAAGGGTGGACATGGCCATAAGGTCATATGTAAAAGAGCCCCAAAATAAAAGAGGTTGGTAAAAACTGACTTTATGACACCACTTCTCCGGTCCAGGTGAAAACCCGAAAAGGGCGCTTGGACTAACAAAAAGTAGGTTAACGCAACATCACAGTCTCAGCCAGCACCCAATTGCCAAACATGCGTAATTCTGGCTAATAAGGTCTACGCAAAATCCTCAGCTGTCAGGATCCAATCTCAAAACACAAGATGGCTCACCCGGGAGTAAGAGCCTCACAAGATCTCCCAAACACCAAAAACAAAAAGAGTCCTTGAGGGTGCGGGTGATGAATAATAAGTCCCTCCAAAATAAAAAAGATTCCTTGAGGGTGAGGACGATGACCGAAAGATCTAGGGCCCAACCTGCTAGAGACTCAGGATGATACCTCGTCATGAGGTCACGTCACCAAAAACCTTCTTTAGCCGACTACCCATATCTTCAGGACAGGCCAATAAAAAGGCCCCTCACTGGACCCGACATGATGGGGCCCACGAGGCCGCGTCGCCAAAATCCCTCCCTAGTCGCCAAGCTCAGACTTTCGGGACATGCCAACAAAAAGCCCCCTATTAGACCTTGCATGATGGGACCCACAAAGGTACCCTGATTGTTAAAAGAAAACCTAGTGTAGTAGCAAACAATGTCGACCAAAGGCTCATAGCAATTGTCCTCCCGATAAGCTTGATTCTAACCAACAAGGTCCGCATAAAATCCTCAGCTGCCAGAATTGCAAATAGTCCCTTGAGGGTGAGGAATTTGAAAAGATCCCTCAAAAGTCTCTTCTCTCCCTAAAGTCTCCACAGATGGACCTAATCATTACATCCAAACGTCTAAGCATCCTAGTTACAACGTTGTGTGGATCTCCTTGGTGTTCATGTGGTCCTGTGACTAGGAAGAAAAAAGAAATAAAGCCAGAAGAAATTTTTTGAATGTTGTCCTTCTCGCTTCTCTCAAAGCACAACATTCGGTGGGGCATGCTGTTTGAAGATATTTTTCCAGTACCATGAGTCCCTGATCCGGAATAAAAGAGAAAAGTCGATCAATAAAGCTCGACAAATAGTGGAAATTTCAATAGTCTTAGAATGGCCCCAGAACAGGTCAAGATCTTCATAAAGACTCCTAAAAGTCTCCTGCCAAGTTTTGTCGCATTCCAACATGTTTAAGGCAGTGCAGACTGAGAAGCATTTTTGATAGAATTAGCCTCTGCACCATGAAATGGACCCCGTAACTAGAACTATATTGTTGGTGTGTCAAACTGTTGTGGGACCACCTCCATTGGATTCGACAAGGTCGAAAACCCCTATGGATTTCAGCTTAATAGGGCACTTTACGACAAAGTTATGGGTACAAGACTAAAAAGGGGTAGGCCACACACTATTCCCGTGCGGCCTCACTGCACCAAGTCACCATTAATGGAGACTGTTTTCACAATTTCGGGTAGTTATTTTGGAGACCCATATCTCACTTGTTCCAAGTCGGATCATGCTCAAATTTTGTGAGGATGTTCATATCGTCGAGATGAGCGTTTCGATATATGGCACGCCCTGCCACGATGCTCGAGCACGAAGAAAAGCTAGAGAGAAGTTGCTAATCCGTTAAAAACATTGCAGGAAACTTAACAGCGATACACCTCGCTTGAGCGGCCAAATCACGATCTTTACACACCCGATTGATATGAGACCAATTCCACCGCGCGCGTCAGGTCTATGGCTCTCGCTGGTCTTAACTTCACACATGATGAACGATCAGATTTCACACAGAAAGCCAATAAACTGACTGCAAATTATAATGCCAAAATTCCAAATTCCAGCAAAACTCAAAAGTTACGAAATCTTCATCCGAGCACGACATCTGTGTTTGTTGCCACGCGAACGTGACGGCATGCTCAGTGTGATCCAGTGAAGAAATTACAGAAAAAACATCAAGAAACGAGCACACTATCAGTCCGAAATTTCCAAGATTCATCCAAATTTCAAGTCGTATGATAGTGGCCTAAAAACACGATCCTTGACTCGAAGTTGGTATCAAATCGATCGCCATGCCGCACCCTACGAGAAAACAATTATCTTTCGAAAAAACAGGCACCAGAGGAACCCTAGATCATCCATGAAAGATCACGCACGTTCTAGGGCAGTAACAAAGACTGTTTTGGAATTTTTTCAATTGTTAGGTAGGGACAAAACAATAATTTTGCACCCATTTTTATAATTTCTTTAATTCAATTAAATTATAATTTTCAGCAATTAGGTTTAATTTTGATCAATTCACCCTTGTTTGGGTAAAACTCTATATGTATACTACCATTGTATGAGGACGGAACTTTGCTTAATAACATCTTCATCTTTTCTCATTGTTGAGTTACATCTTGAGAGAAAGAGGAAGGAGAGAGAAGCTTTTGGGTACCCCTAGAATTAAGGTAAATCTCTGTCTTTCTCTTCTCCTTTCCTCTCTTCTTCTCTCTTCTCCTTCTTCTTCATCTGAACTTTTCTTAGAGGCTATGCACGATAGTGGCAGTGCGATGCATGCCTCTTTCTTTATTTTCTCCTCATGTGGTTTCACAGGTCGTGCATGGTGATTGCAGCGCCATGTGCGAGCTTCTTTCTCCCTCTCTTCATTCGTCTATATCTCTTAGCAAGGCTCGCAGACGGCACTGCTCATCACCGTCCACAGGTATGACTTCGACGTCCCTCGTAAGCGTAGACGACGATGCCTATCGATAACCACAAGTGCACACCTATCATAGACGACGATGCCTATCGTCGCCCACGAAGGGTCGTGGTAATGCTTATCACTTTCCATGAGCTTCTCCCTTGCACCTTTTGCCTATCGTCGCCCACGAAGGGTCGCGGCAATACCTATCGCCATCCGCAAGATTATTTCGTGTGCTCAGTGCCCATCGCCGTCTGCAAGTTTCTTTCATGCACTCGGTGCCTATCGCAGTCTGCAAGTCTCTCTTACGTCCCACGCCTATAGCCACGTGCCTCAAAAGGAACTATCGTCGCGCGTTTCACAAGTGGCTATTGCCGCACGCTTCACAAGAAGCTATCACCACCCACGAAGGGGTGTGCTGCCTTCTTGTGTTGCCAACAACGATGCCTAGCACCATCTGTAGTTCACTACTCACCCTCTAGACCTGAGCACCAGTGTCCAGCGCCGCCCAAGGGCCGTGACACTATTACTCCACGACTGTGGGTGGCGATACTTATTGCCGTCGGGACCTTTCTTTCTTCGTTGTCTCGTGGATTCTTTTTTGCTCTCTTTTCTTTTCTCTTCCTCTCTTCTCACTTGACTAAAGGTAGACTTAGTCTGGCAACACCTTAGCGGTTTGCCTGTCGAGCAGTATTGCCGTCGTGCTGGTCTTGACTACCACACCAGATTTGGACAATCATATCGACCTTGGTTTCGAGTAGTATTGCTGTCGCACAAGTATGAGTTACCTTGCCCGTCTTACTACCACTCCGAGTCAGTCACTGCACTGGTCCAGCTATCATGCTAGCCTCGTCCCCTTGTCAAGCTCTCTTCTCTTTTCTTTCTTTATTCGAACCATCTTCTTTATCACCTTAATTTCTCTTCTTCTCTGCCATATGAATGTGCATTGCCCTAAGACAAGGGTGGGTCCTTCGACCCACTTGTCTTGCAAATTAACCATGATAGTGTTGTGCAGAAAGCAAGGAGATTGCAGGTCAAGTGAGGCGATTCCGAACCAGCTGAAGCAGCTGGGGTTTTCCATCGTGATTTAAGGGGGCGCCCGTGCGAGTCAGCTTGAGTAAGTCATGGACCAAGGTGAGGTTGGTCCCCACCTCACATCGAAAATTCATCTCTCACTAGTTGGACACCTGCCCTTATTCTGTGAACAAGGTTATCGAGAGAGCGATCTCAGGTCCCTGGACTTTCGAACCTAAGACACATGTCACCTGTTCACTTAGATCTGGGGAGGCGAGATCGAGGCATCTAAGCAGGCTTGACCACTGCAATAATGAATCGGGGCAGGTGGCAGCCTACCCCGGTCTCGCAAATTGCTTCTGGTCGCCCTCGACCTGGGTGCAATGTTGGTGGCTCTGAAGCCACACGCATCATGCATGTCAACTCTACGGCTCAGGGCAGCTTAAGGGCCAACCCCCGACCGACATGCGATTTCTGAGACAATTGGAAGTCCCCTGAGCAAACGCACGTGCATCCGGGAGACTTGGCCTCACCAACTAAACAAGCGATTTTCACATGCACGCGGCCCCTCACCATACAAGGGACTGGTCTTGTGGCCACCCCAGACACCCCTATGGATCATGCACACACATGCAGGTTCGAGGAAACTCCCAGCCGCGGAGAGAGACAAGCATTCATTACTCTGTCCATCACTCCTGTACCACTCACTACGTGGTACTCGAAGAAGTTCCCTCTGAGCACCATCCTCTCTGCTTCCTGCTCTGTGTGAGCACATGCTGACTCTTGATGCGAGGACCGAGGAAAGAGGGCATAGCTTCTGGAACTCCCCCTTCCTGAGTACCTCACCTTGTCAGATTTGATCAGCTCCGTCCACATATCAACTGAGCGGGCTAGTCGGGAAGGAGATAATAGCCGCTTTTCGTTTTGAAATAAAGTTCATCATGACCTATGAAACCAATAGGGGTCTTGCTTTCACAGCGGATGATGGGGGCTACCGCCTCGAAGTGTAGTAGATCCAAACCGTCGGACGATGCAAAGAAGAACGAGGCCCACAACACCGCCCACTGCCGCACAACCAAAGCACAAGGCGCGACACCTCGCACGACTGACCTACGGCCCCAAGGCAGTCTAGAGCCCTACCGGCTCAGGGCACACCCCCAACACCCCCAAGTATCGAGGCCGACGTCGCAAGGATTCAAACAGGCAGAGGAGAAACCGGCGGGTACAATATGGCTTAAGCTTAAGATCGGAGATCTGAAAGCCACCACCCTTTTTCACGTTATCCACGCGTATGCCTCATACAACATCTTGTTAGGCCGCCCTTGGCTCCATGAGCATGGCGTGGTCCCATCCATGCTTCACCAGTGTGTCTAATACAGTTGGGATGGGAGCCAACACGTGGTCTACGTTGACAAGAGGCCATTCCCGATTGTCGAAACACACTATGCAGATACAAAGTATTATTTTGAGGACTCGTTGCAATCCCAGGGGTTCGAACTGTCGGCAAAATCCCGGATTGATCCCATGCTAATGGAGACCGCTTCGACTTCTCACAAAGATGTCGAAGACATGACAAAGTCTTTGCATCATCTCTTTCAGGAAGAAAAGAGATGGGGGAAACTTGTCCCTCTGACCTTGATTGACGAAAACCTACCCATGTCATCGGAAGAACAACCAGATTTAGGGAATGAGCACGAAGCACTCTTTCACTACCATCCTACACAAGAAGTTCTCCCAATAGAAGCTCTAAATGAGCTCGACAGTAGCGCAATTGCGGAATCAAGCTTGTCAGCATCCATGTCCACTCACAACGCAGAAGGGATGAAGATTCTGCGCATCCCCTCCTCCCTTTCGCCTATGCCAATGCACAACACTGTGGGAACAAAGATCTTGCTCATCCCCACCTCCTTACCTCAAGCAGGGACGGTGTCGACAGACATAAAGGAACTGAACACTGACCTAAAGGTGTTACAAATCCTGACTTCACTAAGAAAACAGGATGACCCCCTAACCCTTCGGGTCAGCAGTCCTCCAAATCACCTCAAGGTACCTCAGATACCTAAGGTGCTACATATCAAAAGGGGCAAAAGCGATCAGTACCGGCCCTTTATGCTGCACCAGTGAAGATCGAGTAAGACCCTACAAATCCCCAAGGTCTTGTTCCTTGACACTGCGAGAAGGGAGGCAAACGAGGAAAAACCTCTAGCACATTCTTGCCACACGCTCGATTCCCGAAATGTACCAAATCTATTGGCTAGCCTGTTGGGGATTCGGCTTGGCCACCTGGGAGCAAGGGGTGGATCAGCCTCCCCCGACCAACCTCTCATGCTCGCCCGACAAGACCCCGGTACCTACAACCGAGGAGCAGAATCTGACTCTACCTAACCGTGCCCAGGTAATGGAGGAAGAGGAGGTGGAAAGAGAGGAAGACATTCACATGAAAATTTCCCCTTCCCCACTACCAAATGGGACCTGTACGGACTTAAAGGCCATGCCCAGATGGGACCTGTACGGACTTAAGGCCATGCCCAGATGGGACCTCAAGCTCTCTTCTGAGGTCGGAAAGGGGACATTCGCGCAAAACCTGGAGGTAGCACGAATCATTCGCCCCAGGAGTGAGCCCCCGGAGCTTGACATTGATAACGTTGAAATCGTGGGTCCAGCGAAGGTTGAAGGCCCGGCTCAGCATCCGGAGGAGTCACACAATGTTCATGAAAGGACCCTCCTACCTCGAACTTTGAAGCCTTGGAGTCTGACGGCAGCGGTGGCACCGTCAGGGTGGAGACAAGGCCGGTGAATCTTCCGCCTTCACACGTTTGGTTATTAAAAAAAAAAAAAAAAACCAAAGGGTCAGATCAGAAACGGCGCACCAGCCACGTGACCAGACCCAAGCGAGCAGCATTACTTGGGGGGGGGGGGGGGGAGGCAACCTGCTGCCAACCATCGAAAGTACCGCTTCGAAAAGAGGTGAACGCCAAAAGAAGGCCTGAGAAAAAGGCACAAAGGGTGTTTGCTCTTACTTGGGATGCAGACCCTGGGTGAGAGTAAAAAGTAACCACCCCTCCTTTTATAAATCTTGACAGCATAAGAGCCAATCAATGGGCGACCCGCCCCCCTATCGCAAAGGAATGCTGGTGGCACACGAAGCGAAGCATTAGAAGAGGGACACCGAAGCACCACTGGCATACGAATTGAAGCGTCACACGAGCAGGCACCACGCACCTCGAAGGTACGGCCATACAAACAGCACGTGAAGCGACATGCCGCACGTGCAAAAGATTATGCTCTGTCCCGAGGAAGCACTAAGGGCATGTAATCGAACCATCGTACAACATTGATGCCGCCTCTCTCGCTTAGCATTAATTGCTTTGCATGCACAATATGGCCCATCGAAAATGGCATGCCTACCACCGTTCAAACTCCACTCAAGCATGCAACCCAACCCCACTCGGCCTGCCTATAACACAGGCCCACTTAGAGCGCCCAGGGCACGCCCCTACACCACTGTGCTTCGTGGGCAAGCGAACTTTGATCCTTGTCTCGCCCCACATACAAGACCCCCTACGGACCCAAAAAAAAAAAAAATGAGGACTTGCGAAAATCGACAACGATGCATTCCCCAGGGGTTGGGATGCAAACCCGCGAGGGAATCCCAACCATCACACAACAAGCAGCAATTGCCCCATGGGAACAATGAGCACTTCATCGGCCATTCCTTATTCCCATCATCAGTAGGGATAAGGACTGCACCGACCCACAAAAAAAAAGGAGCATCAAACAGCGACACAAGGAAAAAAAGGAGAATTCAATGCAAAGGGAGATTTCATTTCATGAACAAAAAAGGAATACATGTTTGTTGTTACAATACAATCCGTAACACAAAAGGAATGTGTACATACGTTCTGAAGTGGATCCCTTCCCTTCGAGAGTCTCATCGCCTACTTACGGTGGTGGTGCCTTCAAAGAGGTTGCATCCATCTCTTCATGTAAGACTTGAAGAGGGCAGGGAGTGCCTCCTCCTTCAACGCGCCCCTCAATGAGGGCACCGGGCCAGACAAACGCGTGGGCTAGCCCGCCCCCCTCCTGCAATTTACCATCATACGTAAAAAGGTATGTCGGGATTTAGGGTGGGTGGCCCTCAGTGCCTTCTACATGGTCGCAAGCCTCACACTATGGGTCCCGCACAAACAGAGGAGCTCCAGAGCAACAAGCTCACCCTCTGTCACGGGTCCATCATCACTTTCGCATGGGTGAATACCTTCACAAAGACGCCCAATGCCTGCACACACCCGAAACGGCGGTATCAAGTAGTCAGCCCTCGCAGCAGGCATCGCTCACCGGTCAAGTTCTTCAAAGAAAATGAAGTCTCCACGCTGCCTTCACACAAAGGAGCATCAAGAAACGGAACTTCGTTACAAAAAAGGGAAAAAGCTGCTCTCACGCTCTCTTACCTAGTCCCTTTTTAAAGGACTTAGGCTCATCAAAGCTTGCTGCTTCTTGAGCACCATGCCGCCTGGCTGCTTGGCCAGGCGTCATCTCATTGACCGCGACATTTAAGCCTTCTCATGCCTCACCTGCCAGGTGTTGCTCATGAAGCATCATGGTTAAATCTCAAGCAGCCATACAACCAACCTGGCGTCCTCAGCAGATCACACAAAAATATCTCACGCAAGGCATCACCATCCACATGGCACTCCCCATCTGACCTTGCCTTAACCTGTAGGCTCCTCGTTAATGGAGTACCACCTCTCTAAGAATGCTTTCTTCAGGGCAACCCATCCCATTTCACCCCCCACGGGTATCATCTTCACACACACCCCGTGGTACCATCTTCACACACCCCCCGTGGGTGCCACTCCATTTTAGTCCCCACGGTGCCACTCCATTTCACAGCCCCCCCCCCCCCCCCCCCCCGCGCGTACCAACTCCATTTCACCACCCCGCAGGTGCCTCCATCATTTCACCCCTGGCGGGCACCACCTTCACTCCACCCCCCCCGCAGGTGCCATCTTTATTCTGCTCGCTGCGGATGCCTCCAGCATGCCACCACTGCGTTCGCCATCTAACAACTCCCACAGGCACCACCATCATTGATCCCGCACATGCACAAATCTCTTGGGTCACAATAAAGCTACTCTTTGGGGCAACACCCCTAAAAGGGGCGAAAAGAACCCGACCTTGGCCACCACCCATCGCAATTAGCCCGAGGCAGGGCCACGCCCTCAAGATTCTCAAGATTCCTTTGTCAAGGTTCACTACATTAGTGACCTCTTCCCCCCCCCCTCCCCCCCCCCTCCTCCCCCCCCCCCAAAGACAAAAGTAAAAGAGAAGCCGGGCGCGATGGCAACCATCGCGAGTAAAAGTAAACGAGCTTCAGGCAGATGTAGCCCCTCAAAAAAGGGAGTTATGGGGGCTATGGGTAAAATCTGCCAACAAAAAAAAGAAAGGGGCTTGGCCCGCAAAGGGCACCATGAGTACAAATGACAGGCGGGCATGACCACGAAGCCATGAGTAAAAGTGTCCTGAGAAAAAAAATCTGGGCATGGCAGAAACCCACAAAGGGCGCCATGAGTAAAAGCAGAAATCAACGGGTGGACGTGACCTCAAAGTTACGGGTAAAAGCGCCCCGATTTATATATGACCTTGATGACTAAAAGTCTTGTGCGATAAGGTTAGGGCTACTAGAGGGCATTGGCCTAAATCCCTGACAACTACAAACCTTCTAGTAACATGTATATATACAGTCGCAATGCATGGGAAACTACCCTCCCAGGGATCCACTGGATAGAGCTACATATGTGCCAAGAGTGGAGCCCCTCCATATGTGCCAAGAGAAGAACCCTCGCACCTTGTGTGCATGTCCTCTAGGGGGTACACTTGAAATCCGCTTAAACTTAGGAATTAAGAGTTGCATCGGTTTGAATTTGATAGGCTAATACCATGGGCTTTGATTCTACACTGTGGGTCATGAGTCTGTTGGGTCATTCCAAGAAGGTGGCTTTGGATTCCGGGTGTAGACGAGTGGAGTGCTCTGTTTTGTAATTCAACTCCAAAGATCCTAATTTTCCTTGTAAATGTTTTTAATCAATGTCAAAATGTTTTATTTAATTAAAAATTATTAAAATAAATTTTGTGTATTTAAGGGAATTTTTCTGGACTTTTCTGAATAAGAAATTTTTTTTTTCGAAATTGTTTCAAAGTATTGACAATTAAGGACAGTCCCGAGACCCACATGGGAAACCTAAATGGCCAATGGGTATCCACGTGCCCACCCCATGGGGACCCACATCCCCCCATGTGGAGATGACTTGTGGGAGATGTCAACCCCATGTGGGGACCCCCTTGTCATTTCATTTATTAATATAAAGTGTTGTGTAGTGTTGAATTTTGATTTTTCATAAATATTTGGATTTTTGGAAAATTTATTTGAGCACATATTAAATGCATAAAGCAAGCGGTTTATGCACATGTGTGGAGAGTTCTAGAAGCGATATAAGGTTTGTAATTATAAAGCTAACCGTAAGGGCATGTGGTAATTGTGCACATAATCACTTAGCTTATGTAGCATGTTTGACCCACATGCTCTTACAAAAGGAAGGAATTTTCAAAGATTTATTTTTGCTGAAAATTTTGTTAAATGGTCATAAGGGCATACCCTCCGTCTTGGTTTTAAGGTTATTTAAATGTGAAGAGATAGGCTTTTTGATAATAAGGGAAATTTGAGTAAATTAAAGGAGAATAAAGGTGTTTAAATCCATACCACACATCTTGATGGCATGAAAGTGGATGGTGGGCTAGGAGCATATATTTCTTTGTAGCCTTTGATAGATGATATGAAAGGCCATGATTCATCATCTAGAAGCATCTCCACACTTGACACTTGAAAAGCTATAAATACCCCATTTAATCACTTTTTCCCACATATGAATTCACATCACAAATTTTCTATCCAAAGTCCCATGCACCTTTCTCTTCATTCCCTCCTTGGTTGGCACACCCAAACCCATCTTTCTTCCTTTCTCTCCAAAAAGGTTTCTTCATGTTGTGAGAGAGCAGAACTCCTTCAAGGTCTCATACTACTCCATTAATGGTTATCCAAAGCGGAAAACTCAAGCCACAGATGATCTATTCTTCAAGCCTTCAACAATTGAGTGAGGTGTTTCAATTTCCATTGATTTGATTACTTTTACTTTGTTGTAAATTTTCAATTACAGCAACAATCCTTTCTCTTTTAATTATTAGATCTTTGCCTTTTTGAATCATTATAGATTTCTCTTAATCCATGTAGTTGAGGGCTTCATCCATGCACAATTTGATATTGTTTTCCATGAGCTTTCTCCTTTGATTTTTCACGTATTTTTGCTTGATATTTCTCTGAGTTTATGTTCATATTAGTTACTTAGATCACCTAATCTTCTAAAATTGTTGAGTTTACAAAGAGACTATGCCGAATTTTCACGAACCACTTTGTGAAGAAATTTGAGCCAGTTTTGTCTTTTAAAGTGTTAGATATCTCCCATGAATTTCCACGTATTTAGATCTTTGAATATCTGCAAATCCTTTTATAGTGGAGTGTGTATTAGTAGACGCTTGGCTTCCCATTTTATTTAATGATGAAGTGGTCCGGATTTATCATATGCCACATGTCACCCATTGGCACATAACTAAAACCCAAGGCCGTAAATGTCATAATAGAAAATTATTCACATGATCAAACACATAAGCAAACCTATCCTTTATTTCCAATTGAGAAAGCCCATTGTGATATTTGGCTATAAAAACGAATTCACCATTCACACTTCCCTCATAGACTAACAACTTGTTCTCCTTGAAAACAAGCATATAACCGGCACTTCTCATTTTAAAACCGAGATCAAATACTTTCTCATGTCCAGAGCATAGGAGTGTCTTTTAAGACCACAACCTCTCCATTTACAAGATCAAGGACATTGTTCCACATCCTAATACTTGCTCCTTTTGGTTTCTACCCATGTAGATGTATTGAGTGCTCAGTTTCACTTCTTTAAAAGACCAGAATTTATAAATGGTGTTTGCCACATGAATCGTGGCTCCAGAATCAAGACACCATGTGTGGATCCCATCATCGGCTACCATGACCTCAAACACCAGAAAAACCCTCTCTTGTCTCTTATTTATGGGACCAGTGTTAGACCTTACCCTACCGATTTCATTATGCAGTAGCGGAAGCGCTAAGGGACAGAGGGGAGGTGCACGACAATACCTAGCAATGTGCCTGAATATCTTACATTTATTGCATTGCACATTAGAGAAATCCTTAGGTGCATATGGTTGTTCTCTCATTCCTTGGATTATAAGGTGGTGGTGGCATGAAATAACTACCCACTTTGGCATTGCCTTTCCCCTTTGACCTATTCCATTTACCCTTTCCTTTTTTCTTTTTTCTTTTTATTATTGTTACCATCTTTATTTTGATGATTAGGAGCATTCCCACATACATTCACATGCAAACCATGAAAAAGGAAAGAAGAAGAGGAAGGGTTTGTGTTTACCATATAGACCATTGTCTTAGGTCGATGCATGTTCACGGTCCAGCACTCCTCCTAGGCTTCAAGGAAGAATGTGAGACTGTCAAGAGTCAAGGGGGTGTCACAAACCACTAGGTTGGCTGTAAAATTATCCCATGAAGGGGAGAAAGGGTCACTTGAGTTGGCATATCAAATGTCATGCTGACCAACTCAATGTCCTTGGATTATAATTCCCATAATTCCACTTAAATGTATATGGTGGTGGTGGCATGAAATAACTACCCACTTGGGCCTTGCCTTTCCCCTTTGACCTCCATTTACCCTTTCCCTTTTTCTTTTTTCTTTTTATTATTGTTACCATCCTTGTTTTGATGAATAGGAGCATTCCCACATACATTCACATGCAAACCATGAAAAAGGAAAGAAGAAGAAAAAGGGTTTGTGTTTACCATGTAGACCATTGTCTTAGGTCCATGCATGTTCACGGTCCAGCACTCCTCCTCGGCTTCAAGGAAGAATGTGAGACTGTCAAGAGCCAAGGGGGTGTCATGAGCCACTAGGTTGGCTGTAAAATTCTCCCATGAAGGGGAGAAAGTGGTCAAGAAGGGGGTCACTTGAGTTGGCATATCAAATGTCATGCTGGCCAACTCAATGTCCTTCACCATATGGCGGAAATTTCTCACATGATCACAAATTTTCAAGGGATCCGGCAGCCAGCAATCGATGAGCTTCTTCATGCTCATCACCTTGTGAGAATAAGATGGAGTATCAAAGGCTTTCTTCATCCTTTTTAATGATATCTTTGGCTGTCCTACACTCTTCATACTCTCTTGGACAAGTGTAGGACATTGTGGCTAGGAGCACATTTTGAGCACTTCGATTTTTTGTGCTCCATGTCTCATAGGCATCATGTGTGGCATGGGCAGCATTAGATCTAGGCACACTTGGAGGGTCATGAGTGATCATGGGGATGAGACTCTCCTCATGGAGTACATTGTCCACTTTCCTCTTCCATTCAAGGAAGTTTAACCCATTGAACTTCTCTTCTTTGATCAATTCGGTGACTATCAATTTGGTGGCCATGTGCACACATTTGAGCCATGTCCTAATACAATCTAGGACTCACAAAAATACTCAAAGGACCTCTCTTAGAGTTTTGTGGCTCTGATGCCACTAGGGAGTTTATAAGAAACCAAGTCTCTTGCAATGGGCTAGAATGTAGAAAAGAACTAGCCAATATAACTTTAAAATTTCTTCAATACACTTGAATTACAACTTCCAAAATGAAATTACAGCAAGGTCATTGTAACTACAGTGACTTAATGACTTCAAAATACACTAACAAATAAAGGTTACAGCTCTATGGCGGTCCCTCATACATGAACAAGACTAGACATAAAGAGAGAGATCATCAAACTACACATAAATAGTATATTCTTGAAAACATAAATAGTATACTCTTGAAAACATATCGCAACATGATCTCCATTACATTAACATACAATTCCTCAAGTATAAAGTGCATCATGACCATGTGAAGCCAATCGGAGTTCTCGGATGGCCGGTTTATGGCCTTGGGTCCTAGCAATGTGTCAATACGTGACATGTGATGGCCTAGCACAAATCCGAACTAGTTCATCATCTGATAAAGTGGGAAGCCTAGCATCTATTGATACACACTTCAAATATGGAAGGATTTACAGAGATTTAAAGATTGAAAACAAGTGGGAAATTTGTGGGAGAAATCCAGCTCTTTAAAAGCAAAACCGGTTTGTTTGTTCACAAAGTAGTTCACAAAATATTGGTATAGTCTCTCTTTGTAAAATCAACAATTTAAGAAAACTAGAAGGTGATCTAAGTGACTGATATAAACATGAAAAACTCAGAGAAATATCAGCCAAAAATACTCTAAAAAGCAAGGGAAAAAGCTCATGGAAAACTATCTCAAATTGTGCATGGATGAAGCCTTAAACTATATGGATCAAGTGAGATCAATGAAGATTCAAGGAAGCAAAGAACTAAACATCAAAGGGGGAAGAAAAGTTGTTGTAATTGAGAATTCACAACAAAGGGAAAGTAAGAAAATCGATGAAAATTAAAAGACCTTACTCAATTAAAGAAGACTTGAAGACTAAATCATCCATAGTTTGAATTTTGAGCTTTGGATCACCATTAATTGAGTAGTATGAGACCTTCAAATGAGCTCTTCTCTGTCACAATATGCAAAAGCGTTTTAGAAAGAGAATGGAAGAAGATGAAGGCTTTGGGAGTGCCAACCAAAAAGAGAGTGAAGAGAGAGGGGCATGCCACTTTTGGAAGAAAACTTGTGATCTGAACTCATATAAGAGAAAAAATGACTCAAGGTGGTATTTATAGCTTTTTAAACCTCAAATGTGGAGATGTTTCTAGATGATGAATCTCGACCCTTCATGTCATCTATCAAAATCTACAAAGAGAGGCATGATCATAGCCCAACATCCACCATCATGCCATCAAGATGTGTGGTACGAATTTAAACACATTTATCCTCCTTTAATTCACTTCAATTTCCCTTGTTATCAAAAAGCCTATTGCTCTTCACATTTAATAAACCTTAAAACCAAGATGAAGGATATGTCCTTATGGTTATTTAACAAAATTTTCAGCGAAAGCAAATCTTTGAAAATTCCCTCCTTTACAAGAGCATGTGGGCTTAATGAAAACATATCACATAAGCTAAATGGTTATATGCAATGTATTACTATATACCCTTAATGTTAGGTTTATAATTATAAACCATATGCCCCTTCTAGAACTCTCCACATTGGTGAAAAATCAAAATTCAACACTATACAACACTTAATATTAATAAATGAAATGACAAGGGGACCCCCTCATGGAGTTGACGTCACCGCCACAGCATCTCCACATGAGGGAACGTTCTACTCCATGGGGAGACATCCATTGGCTATTTGGGTGTCCCATGTGGGTCCCGGGGGGACTGTCCTTGATTGTCATTTCTTTGAAACAACTTCGAAAATTGGAGTTTATTCCTCAAAAAAATCCAAATTTTTTTTATAAATCCATAAATATCATTTTAATGAGTTTCCATCAAAAAAAATCATTTTGGCATTGATTAAAAATATTTACAAGGGAAATTAGGATCCTAGGAGTCGAATTACAAAACAGAGCACTCCACTCAGCTAGACCCAAAATCCAAAGCCACCTTCTCGACAAACTCATGACCCCGCAATGTATAATCAAGGGCTCATGATCTTAGTCTATCAAAGTCAAACCGATGTGTGACTCTTAATCCTTAAGTTAAAGCGGATTTTAAGTGCACCCCTTAGAGGGCATGCACACGTAAGATGCGGGGGTTCCTCTCTTGGGACATGTGTATAGCTCTATTATGTGGATCCTTGGAAGAGTGATTTCCCATGTATTGCGATTGTAAATGCACAAGCTACAAGAAGGTTTATAACAGTCATCCTAACCTTCTTAAGTCATTGCCCTAGCCCATCACTTAGTCATGAGGCACAAACATAACAATGCGACCATGACTTAGAGGTAACCCTCAACCCACACAGTACCTCCCATATATAAATCCTCCTCATGACATAATCGGGGGGTTAGGAGTCTTGGTCCCAATGCGTCAAGATCCTAGAATCATGTCACTCTCATACTCCCACTGAAGAAAAGAGCCATTTGAAAATGTCGGAAGTTAGGGCCTTGAAAGGACATAAATCCAACATTAAATTCCTACCAACAATAAGTAGGATCAGTTCCCAACCAAGTACCTGAGTACCATCCCCTTTTGGTCCTCAAAAGAACTCTAACAAAGTCGGCATGAAAAGGAACCATGGTTTTACAGATTTCTAGATCTAGAGACTAACAGACAGAGTATTAACCAAGATGCTCACTTCCTTGAGGACAAATTTTGGTCCCACCAAAAGGCCAAACATTATTATGGTAATAAATATATAACAATGTGCTGCTCATTTCTCATTACTAGTAACGTTGGCCCATAGTGGATGACAGTGAGAGAAATTCGTAAAAGCGTTTAGGAATCAGAATTGCGGAATAACAAGCAACTAGTAGATTCCTATGATAGGAAATGTCCCCCCATACAAAGCATATCGTACGAATCTAGATTCATATATTTTGGGAACAGCGCTCTAACCCACATGGAATAGAGATTCCTATTTCAGGAATCACACACCCAATCAATTGGAACAGCATCAAGAAATGAGTTTCATAGGGTAAAAGGTTTGAGGTTCTAGATTACCCTCAACCAAAACCCCTTAAAATTGGAATTAATATATTGAGTACACTTCGCCAAGGTTCCCTCGTGTTGGAATCGAGGTCCTCAACAGTCCTAAAGACCTGAACAAAGGTTCTTTGAGCACTCAAAGATGTATGACGCACGATAGAGTGACCTGAGAACTAGAATTGAGGTTTACTGACGTTCCAAATTGCATAAAGAAAGTCAAAATACTTGATATATTACCAATAAAATATAAATTTAGTCTGGCTGATAGGAATATAGGAATGATGTGAGTTTGTAGACACCAAATGAGTTTTTAAGCTCTAATCATATATCAATTAATAAATTTTAGATAACATCATGTTTCACTAGTCCACTAGGGAATTCATAAAAAGTTTATATGAGGTAGCAAACATATACTATTGAAGTATATCCATAATAAAGGTGGATAACAGTTTTCTTACTCGGCCAGATGAAATCGAAACTGCCATCCTAAATTACTTCAAGTCCCTCTATACTGCCCCTGTGGGACTTAGGCCAAGGATGACCACTTTGGATTTCCTTACTGTTCCTGACCACTAGTCCAGTGACTTGGGAAGACCTTTTACAGTTGATGAAATCTCAATCGCCATTGACCAATTAGCTAAAGACAAAGCTCCGGGGCCAGATGGTTTTCCCTTGGCCCCCTTTAAATCATTCTTGGGTACTTTCCTACCTGATATTAGGAGCTTCTTTGAGGAATTCTATCATAGGGGGATCCTCAACAAAGCTATCAATGCCACCTTCATAGCCCTGATCCCCAAGAAAAAAGGTGCAGCAGAGCTTAAGGACTTCCGTCCAATTAGCTTACTCAACTCTACATATAAAATTCTGGCCAAGGTATTGGCTTCAAGACTTAAGCAGATCCTCCCTTTCATCATCTCGCAGTCCCAATCAGCCTTCATCCAAGAAAGGTTGATCCTGGATGGTGCGTTGGTTGCTCATGAGTGGATCCACTCTAGGCATCTATCCAAGAAACAAGGCTTGATTTTCAAAATCGATTGGGAGAAAGCATATGACCATGTGGACTGGTCATTACTGGATGAGACGATGGCTAATATGAATTTTGGTCCTCGATGGAGAAAATGAATAAAAGACTGTATTTCTACCCCCCTTTTTTTCGGTCCTTATAAATAGAAGTCCTAAAGGGTTCTTTGCTGCTTCGAGGGGGCCCGTCAAGGGGACCCGCTATCTCCCTTTTTTTTTACAACAGCTGCTGAGGTTTTCAGCAGGTCTATCTCTCATCTCTACCAGGAAGGACTACTTTCGGCTTTCCTCTGTAACTCACAAGGTCCTTCAGTATCACACTTGCAATACGCAAATGATACCCTAGTCTTCCTAGATGCGATCCCTCAGCAAATCGAGAACCTCAGAATCTTCCTCAAATGCTTTGAGAATGCCACTGGCTTCAAAGTAAATATGGAAAAATCAAAGATGATGGGAGTGGGCCTCTCACTTCAAGAAATCAGATCCTTGATTCCTTCTTGGGATTGTAAAGTAGAGGACCTCCCTACCACTTATTTGGGGATCCCTTTAGGCCTAAGGAAACCTAAAAAGAGACATTGGGCCTAAGTGATTGATAGAGTTGATAGACGTCTACCTGGATCGAAAGGAAGATTTCTTTCCCTGGCCGGTCGTTCTACTTTGGTTAAGGCTACACTGGCAAACTCCCCTATTTACTTACTGTCCATTTTCCATATGCCAGCATCGGTGGCTAATAGATTGGATCAACTGATGAGGAACTTTTGTGGTCCGGCCAAGCTGAAAAAATGAGATATCATCTAATCTCTTGGGATAGAGTCCGAATGCCCAAAGCCCAAGGTGGTTTAGGCATCAAAGATCTAAGAAAACATAATCTGGCTCTGTTGGGGAAGTGGTGGTGGAGATTGGCCACCCAACCAAACTCTTTCTGGGCACAGGTTATTCGGAATAAATATAACATTCCGGATCACAAGTGGGTATCTGAAGGCCCTCACGTAGCAAGGCTTCAGGAGTTTGGAAATCTCTCGCCTCTTCTCTTGCTCAGTTCAAGAACGTGCTTCGTTTCCATCCAAAACAAGGAAACAAAGTTTGCTTCTGGTCTGATTTGTGGATTGGACATGCTCCCCTTGGGACCTGTTTCCTAATCTGTTTCAACTTGCTTCCAACAAAGAGTCCAGTATTGCAAATGAAATGGTCTTGGCAGGGGGGCGTAGAACTTGGAACCCTTCTTTTCGAAGGAATCTTACTGAAGAGGAAACATTCGCTTTCACCACTCTATCAGCTGCTCTTCACCCGGTGTTCTTACCTTTATCAAGAAGCGATTCTTTGGTTTGGACACTATCTCCATCTAGTAAGTTTTCAGTAGCATCTTTCTATAAGAAACTTATCCAGCCTTCTACTTTCCCTTTAAATCCCATCTCTCCTTTCTCCAAAGCGTGGAACACAATAGCTCCTCCAAAAGTTCAGTCTTTCAATTGGATAGCCGGCTGTCAACGGGCCCTCACACTTGATCAGCTCCAAAAAAGAGGCATGCCACTCCCCAACAGATGTGTAATGTGATTGAAAGAGGAGTCCAACCTCCACCTCTTTCTACATTGCAGTGTGGCTTTTGAGCTTTGGACACTGATTCTACACTTATTTAGTCTCAAATGGGTCCTCCCTCATTTGGCAAAAGATTTATTTTTTCATTATTCAAGTGGTCCTAGGCCCAAAGCAGGTAGAACCTTGTGGAGGGCAGCAATCGCTGCTACCGTATGGGTTTTATGGCTAGAAAAAAATGAGAGCCTTTTAAGGACACATAAATGAAGTTTCCGGGCTGTTTCATCAAGTTACATCACTCGTAACTTTTTGGGCTTCCACTCACAGTATCTTTGGTGGGATTCCTATGAGTTCTTTCCTTAGACAATGGGACAATATTATCCGACTCTAGCCTTTCAAGCTACAGCGACCTCACAACTTGTTACCTCCACCAGAAAATGCCATAAAGCTTAACTTCGATGGCTGTTCCCTAGGAAACCCAGGCCCTTCAGGAGTAGGGGGAGTTTTCCGCTACCACAATCGAAATGTTCTCATGACATACTCAGAACATGTCAGACATGGATATTCACAGTTTGTCGAAGCATTGGCACTCCTAACGGGTCTAAAATTTTTTAATCCATCTTGGGGCCAATCCTTAGTGGTGGAAGGAGACGCAAAAACCATTCTATCATGGGCAGCAGGCACCACCACCCCTCCTTGGTATCTTTCTAGAATTTTTAATGAAATTTACCACTTATACAGGGATACCAACATCTGTTGGAGTCATATATGGCGGACGTTGAACGAGTTCGCGGACCTTCTCACTGAAGATGGTGTGCGATGACGACCACACATGGACGACAATGAATTGTCCACCTCCTTTTTGCACTAGACCATCAAAGCCTTCTAGGACACTAGATTTTTGGGTTGTTGCTTTTTGTAACAGGGCATGCTTATAAGCCCAATATTTTGAGACCTCAATCTTTTGGTTACAGCCACTTCAAAAGGATATAAGTTGTATAGGGTTAATGGCTTAATTTTTTGACTGAAACACCTGTCTCATGGGTATTCTCGGTCCTCTCCTCTCTCAATTTGCTGTATTCCTTCTCTTTATATAGTAATACAATGTTAACATTATCAAAAAAAAAAAACATATACTAATGAAGTAAGGTGCACCTTAAAAATCCTACAGACGCGAATGTCCAACATTGGAGAACCATCCAATTGATCATCTCGACCTCGAGATGTATGGACATGAAGAAAAACAACAATTTCAAGCCCAAAACATAGTGCATCTAGTAACAAGTTATTTGGACCGTCCGTTTTTCAGATTTTCTAAATGTTAGTTGTTCTGCTCGATTTGTATTTTAAAGAAAAACATTTATATACGATTGCAATCTTAAAATATAGAATTAAAGACGCACCTCAAAAATCCACGTTGATCGATTCACAATATTGTCCACCTATGAACTGTACATTTGATGCTATGGAACCTGGAATAAAAAAAATCGAAAGTGAGATTCCTAACATTGAAGAATTGGGTTCCATGAAGATTCAGTGACCAGATCACCAAATCGAGATTTTGAAGTGGAATCCCCACCCAGGGTGGAAGATTCCCATGACTATAGGTTGGTCGTTGCCTGTTAGACATATAAAGTATCCATGGACCATAGTTATTATGTTTGGCTCTGATGTCAGAACCACGTCAAACTTTGCCCATTTAGTAAATTATAGAAATAGCTATTGTAACAACCCAAATTTTTTGGAATTTTTTTAAAAAATAATAATAATAAATAAATAAATAATAATATGAATAATAATAGTTATAATCGTAATATAAAAAATATATATAATAATAATAATAATAATAATAATAAATAATAAGGTTTAAGTGATGGATCATTGTAAATACATCGGCGACCATGTTTGGCTCATGCCCCACATACTTAAGAAGATCTGTAGAATGCTGCAAATCTCAAAAACTTGGTCAAACAGTTGTTCTATGTGATGAAGAGGGAATCTTTTGAGGCCCCCTGATAACGCTCATAAAATAACCTCCCACTTGCAGGGAGGAGTCCAAGATGATCACACAATTTAAGGCCTTCTAACAAAGTCGTAGCGTCAGCCTTTGGGGTGTTTGCCATGCCAATGGATCCCGACACAGATGGAAAATGCTTGGGTGCATAGAATCTAACCATCCAACTATAAGGTTTCGAGGGAACAACCATCAAAATTAAGCTTGATTGGAGACAACAAACAATTAGATCTTGACATCTCCATAATTCAAGTATTTAGGACACGACCCAAGTTTAATGTAAAGCCTAATGTGGATCAGCAAAAGAACTATTTTCAGTTTCTTGCCCAAAACGTGACAGGGTGACAATGACTTTAATCCTGTCACTTATAGAACCCAAGGGTCTTAGCTTGCACTCAACCATATTGATGCCATTCTTATTCATATATCTAGGAAAACTATCAACAAAATGACAAAACCACATCAAAATATCAGTGTTAAATTAACTAATATATCAACAATGTGGCTACTTTTCAAAACTCAAATCACTTGGGTACTTCCTCAAGTATTTTATAACAAAATACCCAACCTGCCCAGATTCCAAGTTTGAAACCTTGACCAAACAATGTTTCAAAAAGCGTTAGGCAGCACCTAGGCAGTTGGGGGGCTCCAGGCCGCTTAACACCTAGGCGGGCACCCAAGCAGGTGCCCAGAACTTGGGCGGGCCTAGTAGAAATTTTTTTTTTTGGGTTTGCTCTCTATAAAATAGCCTCTAATGGGTTTTAGGTTTCAAATGAACCTAAAACCCATAATTTTTCCCTTTTAGTAATAAAAAAATGACCCAAAAATACCCTCAAGGAGCCGCATTTCCACCCCTGGGTAGGATGCAGACCCTGGGCAACCTCCTATGCGGGTTCAAGCGGGCGCCTAGGCGGGTTCCTGGGCACCTAGGCGGGTTTCCTGGCGCCTAGGCGGGCGCCCAGGGATATCCGCCTAGTCTGACCGCCTAGGCCTGGGCAATGCCCTCAGGCCTTCTGGACCGCCTAGGCACCGGGCGGTCCGCTTTTTAAAACTATGTGACAAAATGGAACCATTTTGGTAATTTGGACACTTAAGTTACTTGAGCAAAATGACGTAAATATCATGGCTTGTCCAAGCCAAACCCTAACCTTTTTGTTTAATTTCCAAACTTGTGTTGCAGGTGTCAAACCCGGAACAAATATGGGGGTATAGCACGTTTAGTTCAAGTAACTTAAGTGAAGCCAAATTACTAAAAAGTCACATTTGTTCCAAGCTGCAAACCAAATTCAACATTTTTTAATGAAAATATTGAAAGTGGACGACGTGAACTAGCACAGTATATAAAGTTTAAAATTTTCTTTCGCAATGATGGCTTGATCACTTACACATGTCCAAGAATTACAATCAATAACTCAAATAAATAAGAATAAATAAATTTGGATTCTCACTTCAAAACTTCTTCATTACATAAGTAAAATTACATTAAAGGAGATTGGGAACAAGAAACCATAAAACAAGATATGTACCAAAATATTACCTCTAATAGACTTTGTACACCCCCATACCAAGTCTCGTCCACCAGGCACCTAAGTCTACTTTCCCTCATCTTATGGCCTATAATTGTTTAAAAAAATGGTCCGCTCGACACCTAGGCGTTTTTTAACAAAAAAAACCGTATGACTCATGAAAAGGTGCCCGAAACGGGCGTTTTTACCTGGGCAAGCACCCAGTGAAGTCAGGTGGAAATTGCTTTTTAAATTCACCCAAAAGGGCAGAATGGGTCATTTTAACCCCCAAGTTTCAGTGTTACAAAAAGCGCTAGACGGGTCCTAGGCGGCCTAGGGGGTCTAGGCCACCCAGCGCCTAGGCGAGGGCCCAGAACCTGGGCGGCCCTGTCGAATCCAAAAAGGATGCCCATTTGAATACAAAAAGGATATATAGTAAAAATAAACATTAGGTATTTAGGGCACTTACTTTGAGTTTGATTTTTCAATCTTAAAACTTCTACCTCAAAGATGCTTCAAATGACTCAAAATCTTCTAAAAATCCCCCCAATAGATTTATAAAACATCAAAAATTAAATCTAATATCAATGGATGATGTTTGGATCAATTTTTGTCAACTTTGAGAAACTCTTCGATCCTAAGAAAATCACCAAAAACTAGTTTTTTGGAGGCTTTCTCTCTCTAAAATGGGCTCCAAGAAGTTTTAGGTTTCAAATGAACTTAAAACCATCATTCTAACCATTTATATTTAAAAAAAAAATCAATACAATAAAACAAAAAATTTCCGCCTCTGGGCAGGGCGCCTGCCTAGGCGGGGCGCAAGCCCTGAGTGGCCGCCCTGCGCTGGGCGCTAGGCACCTGCCTAAGCGGGTTCCATACCGCCTAGGTGGCCGCCTAGGGACTGCTGCCCAGATTGGCCGCCTAGGCCTGGGTGATGCGCCCAGGCCTTCTGGACCGCCTAGGCGACGCCTAGGCATTGGACGGTCCGCTTTTTGAATCACTACCAAGTTTGTATAAAAAAGTTATGGGGTTTATTTTTGAACCACTAAAGTAAAACATATGTTGCGAAATGGAATAAATTACAAAAATTGACACAAATATATGCATATATGTACATTAGGATAGCAAATATTTTTAAATATGCTATGATTTTCCACTACAGGGCTAAAAATGGATGATTTTCCACTACGGGGCCCACGAGGATTTGGGCACCCGCCTAGGCGCTGGCCGCCTAAGAGCCGCCCAGCGTTTTTTGATACCTTGTGGCCTACTGAAGCCACACCTAACTTTTCTTTCTTTTGCCAATCTAAGCCTATTATTTTATGGGTATTCAATCCTATTCCTACAGCAAACCTTTAAAGTGACATTCTTCCAATCTGAGCAAAACTTTAGAGCCTATTAATTTTACGAGTATTTAGTCTTGTAACTGCAGCAAAACTTTAGTGACATTATTTCAGTCTACCTTCCCTCATTTTATCGCCTATTGAAGCCACACCAAACTTTGCTTTCAATTGCCAATCTGAGCCTATTGATTCCATGGCTGTTCATGTGCCTATGGAAAAACTTTAGAATAACATTTTTCCAATCTGAGGGCTGCTTTTCAGGGCCCAATAATTTGATAGCAAACATCTACTTTCAGAGATCCACTCATATTTATGTAAAAAAAAAAAACTGGTTCAAAAGATTATTTATGTCCTGTTTGGAAGACTTTAGTTATGAGTTTGATGTTTTTACAAAGCATGATGAATGCCAAACTATATGAGGATACTAGTATAGTTATTTCCACCAAGTTACACAAGAATATTACATCTAACCCTTTTGTCTTAAAATATGTCGAGGGAGAAGATACATGGGCCACACTAATAAGACTTCAATACTGAACCCTATTGATGATAAAATTTAGATGAACTGATGCAATTTTTCTTTTCTATGGAATAAGGAGTTGTGTCAAGAAGGTTATCTAATAGTCCAATGTTGTTAAACTTCTTCGTCAACTAGAGCAAGGGGAAAGTAATATATCATAGAACAAACAGTGTGCAAGAGCACTATAACACACTCCCCCTGATCTAGAATACGTGAGTGGCATACATGGTACACATTCATATTGCGCTATTGATAACCAAATCAAAGCAACCAAATTCTTACCTTGTTCACGCTAAATATAATTGGCAGCTATGTGTATTTTGGGAATTGAGTTAAAGTCATCTTCAAATGGAGGACACAAAAACAAGAAAATCATGTGCCTCAACCATGATTTGAAGATCATGGACTCTACATTTGAGTTAAACATGAAGCTCACTCATCAGGATGTGTTTGCCTAGGGCAACAATCTATGGTTAAAACGTGGACAGTCTATGTAATAGTATGCACAGTTTCTCCAGTTCACCAATCATTACATTTATCAACCTAGTGACTCAAGGTCCCCTAAGTTGCCAGCTGCTTATCTAAAAGGTTCATGGACTCAGCCGAGTCAGTCAAATATTCGGATGAATCTATACAAAAAGATAATAAAATATTAGGAACAATCCAAACTCGGCCAGTCCAAATGTATTTGGTTCCAGGCTTAGCAGGGTGCCAAGCCTGGGTGATTTGGGTCAGCCCTGAGTGGGATTTGCTTGAGTTTCTACAAAGATCACATACAATTAACGCTGTTGATGAGCGGAGTAATTACTAAAGCACATTTCTCCATCATTTGCAAATATTTTCTGGCCAGAACTGTCAACTAACTGCACATATCCTTAGTTTAGTGAAAACTTGTTCAATAAAAATATATGAAGTTCGACCGGCACCAATTCTTAGTCAACAAATTACCATTTGTTGATATTAATGTTTTGGAAATCACCTCTCAACCATCTTGTGTACAACTCTAGAAAAGGAGGAAAAGTTAAAAAAGAAAATGAAAATAAAAAATATTTAAAAATAAGAAATATTTAAAAATAAGAAAAAAAGACAATAGGTAGTAAAAGTCATAGAAGACTAAAAAGATGAAACACAAAATCTATAAAAGACGGTTATTGAAAAACTTGATCTAGAACTCGAATATTTTAGAAAAAGTTGGAAAAGGCAAAAGATATGAAAGTTCTCAAATCATCTTAAAGACTGTCAATATCATCTAAAAACTTGATTCTAACTAATAGAGTAGTGTTTTGCAATTTTTTTGCATTTTTCCTTTATTTATTGGGTGGGGTACTTGCCATGGCCTTCACACCAACTCAGCCTTGACCAATTTACTCGGCAGAAGCCCATAACAATGGTTGATATCTAGGATTGAGTTCTTAGAGGAATAATCCAAATATTTGGGAATTGGCCCCATGTGAAGAATTTTCTTTTTTTTTTTTTTTTGCATTAATTCCATATCTGTAAATGAGTCCCAAATTAAGAAGTATTATATATATCCCCAATTGGTTTCAGTGCTGAGAATTACTGAAGGACCTTAAATTTTGGATAAGGAACTTCAAACCTTGCATTAGTAATATACAAGAGGTTATTCCATTTCCATCTTTTGAAATAAAAGCATCCATGACACCACGAACATTCACAACCAATGGTTTAAAAAACGGATCGGTGACCCGGATCGGGCTCCCAAAAAACCGATCCAGATCGACGAATCGGCGATCCGAATGGGGAATCGGGTGAATCGGTCAAAATAAAGCTTAAAAAAAATCCGAAAAACTTATTAAAATTCATTATAAATATTGTTTTTTAGGAATTCAATAAGAAATGAGGGTACTCCATTAAGAATTTTCATGTTTTTGAATGAATATGCGAATATTGATATGTTCTTTCCCTGCATGAACCGCCATTCATCATTTAATTTACATCACACAAAAGGATAAACATAGAATTATCATGGAATAAGTATATCAACATACATGGACTACAATAAAGCATAAAATTAGTAACATATGATCTAAAAATAAAATGATAGATGACGTTATTGTTCTTCTTGGTCACGCTAGTGCCATTGATTGAATTCGTTTAACAATTCATTGATTCGATCTAAAAACGAATCATCGATATTAGCAGGCGTCTGACTATTCCCAAATCCCTGAATGTTAGTATTTTGTTGTGTTCCCAATCTAAAATCCCCGAAGATTGTCCATCCTTCATGCTCACCTGCACTGTCGTGCTCATCTTTACACTGTTGCTGTTGGGACTCGATATGTGAATAATATGGCTGGGATAGGGTGGCTTCAGAATCATCATCGCTCTCATTTTCTCTTTGAATAATATGGATTAAAAAAAAAAAAACAAATTTTCAAAAAAATCGATCATGAATTAAAAAAAAAAAATCACAAATTTTCAAAAAATTCTATCATGGATTACAAAAAAAATTCGATCATGGATTAAAAAAAAAAAATCACAAATTTTCAAAAAATTCAATCATGTATTACAACAAAAAATTCGATCATGGATTAAAAAAAATAAATCACAAATTTTCAAAAAATTCAATCATGGATTACAAACAATTCGATCATGGATTACATAAAAATCGATCATGGATTACATAAAATTCGATCATGGATTACAAAAAAAAACAAAAAAAAAAACAAAAAATTCAATCGCGGATTACAAAAAAAGAAAAAAAAATTCGATCATGGATTACAAAAAATTCAATCATGGATTACAAAAAACTCTATCATGGGTTACAAAAAAAACAAAAAACAAAAAATTCGATCATGGATTACAAAAAAAAAACAAACATTTCAATCATGGATTACAAAAAAAAACAAACATTTCGATCATGGATTACAAAACATTCGATTATGGATTACAAAAAATTCTATCATGGGTTACAAAAAAAAAAAAAACAAAAAAATAGCGATCATGGATTACAAGAAAAAAAATCAAACATTTCGATCATGGATTACAAAAATTTGATCATGGATTACAAAAAATTCTATCATGGGTTACAAAAAAAAAGAAAAACAAAAAATTCGATCATGAATTGCAAAAAAAAAAAAACCTATTCGATCATGGATTACAAAAAAATCGATCAAGTATTACAAAAAAATCTATCATGGATTATAAAAAACAAAACAAACAAGAAAAAAAAAAAAAAAAAAAAATCCTTACGTGACTTGCCGATTCACTGTACGGACTCGCCGATTCCGTACGGTGAATCGGCGAGTCACTGTGCAGAATCGTTCGGTTCTCTCTAGAACCGGACGATTCCCATTTTTTTCGCTGATTCGATCCGTCCATGGCGATTCTCGAGTCGAACCGGGCGAGTCCAGTTCGACTCGGCGTTTTTTTAAACACTGTTCACAACACTAATAAATCCATTTGAGCCAACGAAAAATTCATGGCCAGTTGAAGAGAATTTCATAAACAATCCATGAACCATTTGCCGGTGTGTTGTGCATAAAACCACATCACAGCTTTAGTATTCTTTGCACATTAGATCAGGAAAAACCATTAATATCAGTTGACCTTAAATCGTCGATTCATCATTAGCTTATTTACCGTACTTCTCTCCACCACAAGACTCAAAACTAATTTAAAAAGTGTACGTTTCTTGATTTCAAGCAGCTCCAAACTAATTAAAACAGGTTGAAACATCCAAACAATTCAAAAATGGCTAAAATCTACTATGTAACCTACTTGACAAACTCCGCAGAGCATAAAAAAACCTGTTTGATGACAAAGGAACCCCCTTGATCCCCAACAACTATGTAGACGAAGTTGAGGTTGCCATCACCAACTTCCTTCACATTCAGATCTTCATGGAGCCTGTGGCCAAGAAGAGAAGAGAGAGAAGGAGTCGACTCAATGTACTGAACAAGAGACTTCTCATCCAAAGCGTGAAACCCCATCGCTCTCTCTTTTCCTTCTTCACCAGTGATCTGATTTTTATTCGACAGAGAGAAAACATTTTCTTCGCAGTGGAGAGAGAAGAGTTCCAAAAAAAAGAAAGGAAAGTGCGTATCAGGCCGCCGCTTTCGACGGTTGAATAGAGAGAGACAGCGTGCATCGGATGGGGCGCACCCCGCACTTATACGAGGAAAAGAAAGGATGAACCTGGACACTCCTCTTCACTGTTTTGGGATTCTCTGGTTGAAAGTTCAAATGAGTGGGCTAAATAATCAATCTGAATCAATGGTAACCTTCGCTCTAAACAATCAAATTAGAGCGCCCCTCAAAAATTTCTCGATTGTTTCGTTTGCTCAAATATTGTCAAATTGATATTGGTCATATCAACATCAAGATGTATGACCATGAGAAAAAATTAAATTTCAAGTTTTAAAAATAATGTATTTTTTGATAATCAATTTTTAAAATTTGTAAGTTTTTATAGATCTACACTATTTTTTATGCTTTAAATTTTATAATTAGATATAAAAATATAGTTTAAAGCTATAACAAAAATTTCTAATATTGAAACTACATTTCTCAATTCTATTTGAAGGTGTTATCTATTTTGATTGTTTAGAGCCTCGGCTCTACACAAAATGTGAATCAATTGATGCGACATGACGTTACCATTCGTTCATTGATTTGACGATGTGATACTTAGGTATAGATTTACTACAACCAATGTTTAAAAAAATCAGTGACTCGATTCATTAGATGATATTATAAGATATTTTAGATTTGTTTTTACTTATTATTTATATAGAAAAATAATTCAATTTCAGTATATAATTTTATAATTAATTAGGTTGTAATAATTTTGGATTAGTAAAGCGAATATTTGTTACTTTGATATGATTCTAATTTTATTTTATATGAGAAATTAATTTTTTTAATCTGATAATATGAAAGTGTTTTCTAATATTTTTAAATTATTTTGATGCAATATTATAATACTATATTATGATTAATTATACAAACACCCAAACATGAAAACAATGTTTCCGTATTCACCTGTTTTTACAAAATAATTAAAGTACATAATGCATCACTCCTAAATTCTTTTAGAAACTAAAGGAACATTATTTTTAGAGATTTATAGTGATTTTTTTTAAAAAAAAGATTGAAATAAAAATTGTTGATTCCATGGATTCTCCGATCTGATACACCGATTCTCCGATCCGAGACAAGGATGGATGTGACCGATTCGAATCACCGATCTGTTTTGTAAACCTTGACTACAATTAAATGATGTCGTGATACCTTCTATCTCAATACTGGCTAGGAATTCTCTTTTCTATGCCAAAATATAAGGTAGCTTGTTAAGTTAGTGATTTAAAATCACCTTCCCCCTCCCTCCCCAGCAAATGGGTTTTTTATTATTCAATGGTAGTTCTGGTCACGGTGAAAAATCACTTTCGGTAGAGGTTTTATGAGTTATTTTGTATAGAAAGTATAGATCTTATGAGCGAAACTCTTACTAAGGTTAAGATTGGGGTTTAGGACAAAATCCTAACTATTATTGTGCCTTAGACATAACCACAATGTTAGAGTTGACAATTGAGGTTATTTTGAGAGTTACTTTGTGTTGGTGGAGAAAGGAAAGTAGTAATGGTTTACCTATTGCGGCCTATTTATTTACTTAATCTTGTAATTCTTCCATAATAATAAATCGTTTTCTTTCGGCTGCATGTGGATATAGCCTAATTAATGTGAATCACGTATATTTGTGTTTTTGTGGTGATTGGATTATTGTTTGTAGCGTGTTGTAATTTTACAGTTCCCTATTTTTTATTGTCGTTAAATTTAGGGAAATTATCGCAAATATACCTTAATTTTCGTCTATTTAGAAAAAATCTTTTAACTTTCATAAACCTTGCCCATACCCTTTTTCTTCAATTTTGGGCTTTTTTTACCAAAATAATCTTTACGGTAGTCGTATTAATGTGAAGCACAATTACGCTACTTAAAGTACGTAAAAACAAAATTATTATACGGCATTTTAAGTACCATAACAATTAACTCATGTTATACGGCATTTTAAGTACCGTAAAAACCAACCCATGTAATACAGCATTTTAAGTACCGTAAAAACTAACCCATGTTATACGGTACTCGAAATGCCGTAAACCCTTTCTACTATTTATATTTATTTTTTTCATCCTGTTTATATTTATCTCTTTCATCTCTCTAATTCTTTTTACGTTTATCTCTTCTTTCTCTCTCTAATTCTTTTTAATATTTATCTATTTTTTCTCTCCCTAATTCTTTCTAATATTTATCTTTTATTTCTCTCTCTAACTCTCTTTCTCTCTCCAAGGAGATTTGTATAACAACCTGTGCGTACCTTACCATCCCCTATGAAAACACTCTTCTACCCCATCCCTTATGAAAATTAGATGGAGTTAGATTTGTATTGCGTTGGAATCGTGTTTGTTGAGTTGATAAAGTAAGTAGAGACACAAAGAGAGTTAGTGAGAGAAAAGATTTAGAGAGAAAAAGAAGAGAGAGAGAAAGAAGAGATGAATATTAAAAAGAATTAGAGAGAGAAAGAATAATACATATAAAAAAATTAGAGAAATAAATATGAACAGGAGAAAAGGGTTTACGGCATTTTGAGTGTCGTATAATATGAGTTAGTTTTTACGATACTTAAAATGCCATATAACATAGATTAGTTTTTACGGTACTTAAAATACCGTATAACATGGATTAGTTTTTACGGTACTTAAAATGTCTTATAACATGGATTAGTTTTTATAGTAATTAAAGTACCGCAATTGGCTTCACGGCAATACGACTACCCTGAAGGTTATTTTGGTAAAAAAATACTCAAAATTGAAGAAAAAGGGTGTATGTGAGGTTTATGAAAGTTGAGGATTTTTTTCTAAATAGACAAAAATTTAAGTATATTTGTGATAATTTCCCTTAAATTTATCACACCAAAAAGTAGTTCTTGTTGGATAGAAAGACTAGTCTCAATGTATACTATCCTTGAAATAATTTACTTAAGCCACGTGGGTGCACATTTCATATAAACATATATAGTCAAATTGCATACATTAAACTTTACACTTTATTATAAGACTTGAAAAGCATATGAAAACCACCTTGTCATGCCCTAGTACAAATTTCAATCAAAGACACTAACATATAGCTTTAGTACAAGACAATTCTACATTTAGTCCAATTTCAACCACATACACTTGTGAATAAATTACATCAAACACAATAAAAATACATATAGATTCCAATCAAAGCAATCTCCACATTTACAACTTAAAATACAATGCAAAGAAAATGTTATGGACCATGGGAAGCTGATTTTACCTTAAATTGTCTGGGATCACCTCCTCGGGACTTCATACACCCCATACTCAAGTGAGATTTCTCTGGTGTCACAAAAATACACACAAACGTATCCCACCCCCCGGCAAACGTGCCGTACGAATTTTGCCGGAACTCCAAGGATCACGTGAGTTGGACATTTGGCTGAGTACTTGGTACTTATGTGTTACATGAACTTCTTCTGATAACCCCCAGTTTAACATCCTTATTCTTCTCTAACCATGACGTCCTCATAGCATTCCTCAAACTCTCACAACCACAAGCATACATGGGATAATAATCATGAATCCTATTAACCCTTTAATTTGTAATAATGCTTTAGATGTTTGGGAGCTAGAGAATTTAAATCTTCATGAGGGAATTAATGATGAGGAAGAAGCAAATCTTCCTTCCTTTGAGCTCGATGAAAACTTCTCTAATGATCTGACTTATGATCACCCTCTCTTCCCCTTATGTTTCTTGGAGAATAGACCCTAGTTTTGAAGATGAGGTTTATGAGATTGAATCATTCATCACCATTCAAGCTTCAGTCTTTTCAATGTCAAAGATTTGCTTCTCTATAAATTCAAGACCATTGAATGGCTTAAGGTATAGTTTGACCAGAAAGATTATGGAATTCTGTAAAAAAATAGGAAGCTCATCAACAAAGACCAGGAAATCTCCTAGCTTCATATGAACCTTCGGTTTGCCAATACGTGAAGAAGCTCGTGAAGGAGCAGTCTCTTCCCTAGACTAACTTTTTTCATTTTCTTTTCTTGTTATGTCCTACACAACCATTCTAGTGTAGAGGAAATAAATTTTTTTTTTTTTTCTCTTTTCCTTCTTATTATTATTTTTTTACTCAACTTCTTCATGATGCTTATGATAAATAAATATCACTTTTTAGGTCATATAGCTTTCTTTTGATTATTCACCGCATGTTTGCCGTCACCTAAAGTCAAATTGATTATTCATCGCATGTTTGCGGTCACCTAAAGTCGAATGCATAAATAGACACACAAATACCTTAAGGAGAATTCAAAGAACACTCTCAAGGGTGTATCAGTGTGCAAATATTTATTTTATTCTTGGTCTATAAGTTTCAAGGAGTGAAAACATCTACTTAATGTGTTATAGATGGATCACTAAAAAGGGCATAAATACTACACAAGATAGGTCCTTCACATACGAAGCGTCTTCTTACCTGATTTTTACTAATTGAGTGTATAAGCAATAGGTTTCTCAAATATCATGATTCTCTCAATGATTTTCAACTTGTTTATTTATAGGTATCAGATGGCTCCTTGGTCAGGGCCTGATTCCTCGTGTGGGGCGCGAGGAGAAGATCATCTCTCAAACAACCATTGAAGCCTCGTGCACGTGACTCGTTGAGCATGATTTCTCGAATGCAGATAGGCTACCAACAAACAAAGATATTTTACGATGAGAGAGGATTGGTTCACTCACCTCGTCGCCACGGGTTCGCGGGACGGGTCCGGGTGGCCTTCCCTCTTAGATCAATTATGAAAGCCCTCCGGCTGTTCACCAACACAATTTGGTCAGGGACTCTCTTCAGACGTTATTGACTCTCTTCTCCTTTCTCACGTTTGAATCTTCAATGGATGTCTTAGTTCTTCTCTGCTGGGTTAGTTCTCTTCCAGCGATGTTCTTTCGGATGATTGAGTGGACGAGCGGGGTTTTCTTTTATTAGGTCAGACTATCCGGAAAAAAAGGGGTTAGCGACGGCATGCATGGCTTGAGCCCCTTTGGTTTGTTCGTGCCCGCACGGTTCTACGCAGGCGCGGGATTACGTGTTTGGGACAAGAGAAAGAACGCTTGGTATTTTCAAGAGAAGGGAGTGCGTGCCCGCATACTCAGGGGTATTTCTCGCTCTTGGAAAAGTTTTCTCTCTCCTCTCCGTGGGACCTTAGGGTTAGAAGAAAAGACAAGCAAGAGCAAGAGTAATGCCTCTTCTTTATTGAATTGTAATCCCCCTTTTACAATTAACTTGAGCTTGTTTATATAGAGTTTTCATCAAACAGGAGTGGATACTCAACAACTAATCCTAAAAACAACTAAAAGTAATTAAAATAAAATCCTGAAATTGGGTACAATGACCAAAATATCCTTAAAGTCTTTTACAAAAATGACGACTTGTCCTTTCTTGAGGAGCCCATCGCCATTGTCAAACTTCGAGAGCTCTTTCCGGGTACTTGCAGTGTGAGTTCGGGCAATCTATTGTTATATCCTTGAAGTTCATTTTCTTGTGATCGTTTTGATCTCTTTTGATAGTGTTGCGACAGTTTCTTTCGGGAGGGAAGGAGCCTGATTAGTTTTATGAACTCTTCAATGGTTTGTTTTCTGATGTTGTGGTGTTTTTGTGTTGAACGCAAGCCTAGGGAAGGCTTTTCCAGACGTTTTTGCAACAAGTTTAGTTTGCTTTTTGGTCTTTTGTTATGTAATATGCTTCGGGTCTTTGAGAGATCACCAGAAAAGGGATTCTAGCGACAAGGGATTTTGTTTTCTTCTGTGGCCTTGGGTTTCGTGCCTTTTCTATCTTGTTTAAACGCTGCTTGTCGCATTGACTTGAGTTTCTTTTTGGAACTGTTCATTTCGTCTTAGTTTTCGCACAGCCAAGTTCTCTGTGAGGGGCCCCGATGTCCTTTTGAAGATTCTAGCATCCATGGATTCATGCCATCATTCTTCCTTCACAGGGCAAAATTGTCTTCTCATTCGCACGTTAGGGGGACGATGCCTTTGAGGTTTTGTCAGCATCTGAAGCCTTGGTTATTCTTCTGCTGCAGGAAAGGAGTTCTGAGCATGTTCGAAGGGTGGTCGAAAATATCCATGGCTGTCGATTAGTTTAGTGAGGCTGTACGGTAAAAGTGTGCCTCTGCCCTACTTCGTGATGGTCCTGGCTTAGCACTACTGGGTTGACCCGATTGAGCTTGGGCCCGTTCCTCCTAGAAGGTGATGGCAATGGTCGTTTGGTGAGTTTATCAAGTTCTGGTGTACATGGTGGTGGCATAAGTCTTTATCTTTTAGGCACACTGGTGTTTTGCCCTTGGTTGTTCTTATTTGAGGCATATTCTTAGGCACAACCCCTGTGCAACCGTGCATTTACATGTCGTCATGACTAGGTCGTTGCTGGCTCTCTTCATTATTTGCTTGAGGGACTAATGTACGTCAAAAATGACATATAACACCTCCATTTGGAGAAACCTTCTTGATTATGAAAGGACCTTCCCACTTTTGTTCAAACTTCCCCTTGCATTGCCCATGCATAACAATCGGCCATTTTACTGCTAGGACCAAGTCACCACGAGTGAATGAGTGAACTTTGACTGACTTGTCAAAGGCCCTTTTCATCCTCCCCCGATGGAGTTCAAGGTTCTGCTGGGCTACAAATCTCATCGAGTGCATCTAATTCTTGGTAGCGAAGCTTAGCCTGTTCATCTTCGGTCATATCATGATGTACGACGACGCGAAGCGAAGGAAGTTGGATCTCGAGGGGTACTACCGCTTCACTCCCATAAACTAATGAATAGGGAGTAGAGTCAATGGCACTACGGGTAGTGGTGTGATAAGCCCATAAGGCCTCAGGAAGCTTCTCATGCCAATTTTCTCATCTTCGACACCTATTTCATCAGAACACTGCCAAGGGTCTTGTTGAAGGCTTTGGCCAAACCATTTGCCCAAGGGTGGTACATAGTAGAGTACTTCCACTCGAAACCAAACTGGTTAACCAAGCGGTTGATGTGCTGACTTCTGAACTGGGGACCATTATCAGATGTGATTCGGTCAGGCACACCAAATCGGTAAATGATGTGATGTCGCATGAAGTTGGCCACTGATGCCTCGGGGACATGTCCGAGGGGGATCGCTTCAGCTCATTTGGAGAAGTAATCCATGACAGCTAAGATGAAGGTGTGGCCTAATGCCAAGGGAGGGTCGATCCATCCCGCAATGTCCATGCCCCAATGTGAGAAGGGCCATGACATCCCCGTAGGATGCAGAGGCTTTGATGGCTGGTGAGTAAGGTTCGAGGGTATTGGGCACACTTGGCATCTCTTGGCATATGCCAGCGAGTCTGCGGCCATTGATGGTCAGTAATACCCCAACTTACGTATTCGCTCATAGAGCTTAGGGCCAGATTGGTGTAGTCCGCAAATCCCGACATGCACCTCTTCTAGTACGTGCCCTGCCCCCTTTGGGTCGACACATTTGAGAAGGATTTCATCAAAGGAATGTCGGAAGAGAGAATCACCTTCTTGGTTGACATTCTTCATATATTTTTACACTCAATGAAATTGTTTGGTAGGCGATCGTGTTTAATATCGTTGATTATGGGTTCCCTCCAATCCTCAACATGCTCAATCTCAGCGCATATCGGATCAAAGATCTCCACCTCTTATTTCTCGGACTTATAGCCTTGGACCTGCTTTGCCTCTCTTTTTGCTTCGAGGGCATCCTTGGTAGCGAGGAGTGCCCCGCATGGGTAAGGAGGGCATTCTGGGAAAAGAATCCTCTCATTGTCCCCATCTAGATCTTTAACCAGCTCGATGTGCCTCCACTCTATTATTCATATAGGCATAGGTTCTTTCAAGGAGACTTGGATAGTGCCACCGAGCTTGGCAAGGGCATCAACCTGGGAATTCAGCCTATTGGGGATGTGCCCTAAGGAAAGGTCATCGAGGTTCGCCATCAAGGTCTTAGCAGTGCCATGATAGGGCTTGAGGCTGTCATTTCTTACATCGTATATCCCTTTGAGCTGTGGTATCACCAAGTCTAAATCGCCGCATTCCAAATCCAAGTATAAGGCAATCTCGAGTCCTATTATGAGCGCTTGATATTCAGCTTGATTGTGCAAGCCAGTCTTTGTGAGAGAGAAAGACAGGGGATAACGCCATCTTGAGAGGTCGAAAACACCATGCTAGCACCACCTCTTTCAAACTATAAGGCCTCGTCAAAATACATCTTCCAATCATTAGCTCGCTCAGCACAAAATACCTCCTCATAAGGGAGATCACTCGATAGGGGAGATTCTACCGGTAGGGGATGTGCTGCTTGGAAATCAGCCAAAGCTTAGCCTTTGATGGCTTTCTGCAGTACATACATGATGTTGAATTCCATCAGTCAAAGTGACCATTTTGCCAGGCGCCCCGTAAGGCAAGGATGCATCATGAGAAACTTAACAGGATCAGCTTTTGAGATGAGCTGAACTTCGTGATCGAGCAAGTAATGGTGGAGCTTCTGGACGGCAAAGATCAAAGCCATGCACATCTTCTCGATTAGTGGGTAGTTCTTCTTAGCTCCCTGCATCCTACGACTGAGATAATATAGTGCAATTTCCTTCCCTTCTTCATTGTTTTGTGCCAGGAGCACACCAAGTGATTCATCAAGGGTGGTCACGTACAAAATGAGGGGCTTCCCTTGCACTCACGTGGAGAGTATGGGCGGACCTAGCAAATACTCTTTGATATCATCCAAGGCTGCCTGACATGTCTCATCCCATACGAAAGGTAAGTCTTTCTTTAACATGTGTGTAAAGGGTTTACAACAACCTGAGAAATTAAAGATGAACCTTCAAATATAAGCAAGCTAACCCTGAAGAGACCGGATTTCCCGAAGGGTCGTCTGTGGTGGCATTTCTTGGATTGCCTTGATTTTGACAGGCTCAATCTCCAATCCTTGACACCTGATAATGAACCCTAGAAAATTTCTTGAACGAACACCGAAAGTGCATTTCAAGGGGTTCATTTTGAGCTGGTGCTGGCAAAGTCGCTCAAACACTCGTTCTAAGTCATGCATATGGAAATCATTTTCTTCAGATTTGACCTCCAAGTCATCTACATAACATTCCACCTCCTTATGCAGCATATCTTTAAAGATGGTACTCATGGCTCGTTAATAGGTAGCACCGACATTCCTCAATCCGAACGACATCATTGTATAGCAGAAAACCCCTTTTGGAGTCAGGAAAGTTATGGTTCCTCATCCTTTGATGCCATCCTTATCTGATTGTACCCTGAATACCCGTCCATGAAGGAGAAGATTTGACAATGGGTTGTGGAATCAATAAGCATTTCTGTGAATGGTAGTGGAAAAGCATTTGGGTAGGCAGCATTCAAATCACGAAAATCAATGCAGACCCTGATTTGACCATTCTTCTTCTTAACTGGCACGACGTTGGAGAGCCATTTCGGGTACTTGTCCTCTCGGATAAATCAAGCTTACCTGAGTCTACTCACTTCAGCATAGATCTACATTTCAAGATTCGGTCAGAACCTTCTCGATTTTTGCTTCACAGGCTTGAAGGATGGGTCAATACCGAGCCGATGTACCGCGACTTGGGGATCGAGACCAGGCTTCTCATGATAGTGTCAGGCGAAGACATCTAGGTTTGCTCGCAGGAAGGCGATGTAGTTTTCTTTTTCATCCAGCGACATGTTGGCCGAAATGAAAGTTGACCTTACGTCGGTCTGATCTCCCAAGTTTATCTACTCCAAATCATCGGTCGTTATGTTCGCCTTCTTTCCACACTTCAGGGGCTTCCTGAACTCCTTCATCAATGGTTGGAGACCCCAAGGGTTCTTCATTGACCTCGAATACCTCGACCTCCAATTTTGTAAGTACCCATGCTTTTGACATCTCCACCTCAAATTGGGCTTTCACGGTGTGGGGCATGGTGGCTACTTCAACTGCTTGTTTGCCCGAGGAGGGGTTGATTTCAAGGAGAGGGAATGCATAAGGTTGAGAGAGTGGATTCTGAAGGACTTGGGTCTGCTGGGGAGAGTAGGGCTCAGAGAGTGCAACAAGAGAGCTCTGTGATTCACTTATCATAGAGACCGCCACCACATGATCCCTGGCTTTAGGATCACCATTTCGTAGTACTCCTGGATCAGCCACAGGCTTTAGTGAGATGGAAGGTTGTGGGGTAAGCTTAAGTGGTGGAAAGTTGTTCTAGGGTACCGGTTGACTTTGCTGTGCAGCCGGCATGGATTAGAGAGGTTGTATGGGTTGGTAGGCAAAGGTTGCGCAACCGGATTTGGTGCCGACTGGCCAAGTCGTGCGGCCGAGTCCAGTATGGATTAGTTAGATCGGGTAATAAGAGTATGTGTTGGCGGAGTGGAGGTTGATGGAAGTTGAGGGTCTGAAGATGGTTTGGTGTATGGAACCAATGGTGGTCCTAGGTATTTGAGAAGTGGTGGTGGATTAGTTGGGGTACTTGGTTATACGATGATGGCAGATCAGGATACTTCAAGAGTCTTGGTTTCTGCATGAGCGGTTGTAACCTCCTCCCATACCTTAGACCGATTTGGTCAGTGTCGATCATCGTTTTAGAGATCTGCATCATGTGACATGTTTCGTGAGAGTGGAAGCTTTGCCCTTTCGACTCTTTCAGCCGATGCTCGAGCTCAAGCTCCAGAGGCCATCGGGATTTCTTGGGCTTAAAGTCCCTGTGTTGCTCGATAAGATGGGAGGAGACTTCGTGTTAGCTCTAGACGTCAAGGCATTGGCAATTGTTAGGAACCCAACAGCTTGGGCCACCGTCTTTTTCTGCTATTTTCGAGGCCGCCTGCTAATGTCGTAGCTTTTAGTTCTTTGTCAAGAGCCTCAAAATCTGGGCATTCAAAAGTCAGACCTGCAAAAGACGTGTTAGAAGAAGAAGAAGAAGGGGAAGAAGGGCCAGGGATAGAAGAAGAAGGGAGAGAGCTTTTAGGGTCATCACTCGAGTTGGACCGAACCAGATAGCTTTTAATGTCTTCACTAGACTTAGATATGCACAAGGGATCTTTTAGGTCTTTAACCTGCTTGGACTGTTGAGGGGTGTTTTTAATGTCATCACCTTTGTCGGACGTGTGCAAGGGATCTTTAAGGTATTTACCTTACTTGGATCGTTGAGGGGTGTTTTTAATGTCGTCACCCTTGTCAGACATGTGCAGAGGATCTTTAAGGTCTTTACCCTGCTTGGACCGTTGAGGGGTGCTTTTAATGTCGTCACCCTTGTCGGACGTGTGCAGGGGATTTTTAAGGTCTTACCCTACTTGGATCGTTGAGGGGTACTTTTAATGTCGTCACCCTTGTCGGACAAGTGCAGGGGATCTATAAGGTCTTTACCCTGTAGGACCGTTGAGGTATGCTTTTAATGTCGTCACCCTTGTCGGACGTGTACAGGAGATCTTTAAGGTCTTTACCCTGCTGGACCATTGAGGGGTGCTTTTAATGTCATCACCCTTGTCAGACGTGTGCAGGGGATCTTTAAGGTCTTTACCCTTCTTGAACCATTGAAGAGTGCTTTTAATGTCGTCAATCTTGTCGGATGAATTGGGAACCTGAGCAGAGGAATGCTTAGGAATGCCCTCTTGACCAGGCTGAGGGTCTTGGTCGTTGGAAACAACTGACTCGGGGAAGAAATCCCACAATGCTGATAATGGAGGAATGGGCTCGAGGAACTCCGCCTTAGTTGGGGGTTGAAGGGTTCTCCTCCTTCGACGAGCAGCCCTTGGTACTTGTCTTTTCTTACCCCTTTTCTTGGCCGGCGTAGGGTCACCGGGTTCACGAGGCTTTGGAGCTTGCCTTCCTTGGGGAACTGCCACCCTTCTCATGGATTTCATCCTATTTCATCCTCAATAGATTTGCCATGGTTGGGAAGTGGAGGGTTCGCCCTAACCAGAAAATCCAAGCAGCACACCATCACAGGAGCTTTGCGTCTGAGTGACCTCTCTTGTTGGCGACTCAGCGGCTTGAGCATCATCTTTTGGGATGTGGGCGGTGAAGTAGCCTCTTCGCACTTTCTCCATCACTAAGGCTTGGAAGGTGAATCACACATCTAGATCATGGCCATGTATCTTGTGGTACGGGCAAGAGAGATGCTCGGTCCCTCGAGCAATGCATCTAGGCTGTCTCGATGGCCACGGTGCGATGACCCCTACTTGAATCATCATACAAAATATTGCCTGAAGAAGGTTTGGTGGTAGCTCATCAAGATAATATTTTTGCTCGTCTTCTTCTTGAACCATCACCATGTGAGATGCCTCAGCTGCTCCGGATGCTTTCTTGAGACTGTCGAGCTATATTTGCCCCTTTTGGATTAAGGCGTCAATGTGGTCTTTGAGAGTGAAGCACTCTAGAACATGGTGCCCAAACATTCTATGACAGGTGTAGTAATTCTTGTGGGTAACAAGTTCATCTCAGGCAAGGCGATCAATTGTTGTTCTAGCAACATTCGGAGTAGGGTTGGGACCCACTCCTTATCGAAGTTATAAACCTTGTTTCTCTTCTCTGCCCAATAGTCCTTTCCATAAAGGTTCAGAGGCGGAGGCACCTTATTATAGTACTGGAGTTGTTGTTGAGTTACTTGAGGTGTCCCTTGAGTATTCGCAGGGTTCACCCCTTTGGAGAAATCTAGGGTTTGGGGAGAGGCCTTCTTGGGATCAGATATGGTGACAGCAACATTGATCATCCCTCTCTATTGATTGCCTCGAGAATTGGGGCTAGCACTATAGAAGTTTCAACTTTTTCCCCCGCTTGATGATTTCGCTTGGGGCTCGCCATGATGCTTAAAGAGGCTTTCTATACAGATTGCTTTAGAGATCAGATCCGATATAGAAGTAGGGTTTGAAGCCTCGACATGCAAGGCGATCTCCAAGCACATGTTGCGTACACATGTATAAACAACATCAATCTCAGGTATAGGGGTGGTCTGGTCCACAACTAGGTCTCTCCATCTTACAATGAATTGATCAATCGGCTCATCCGAGCCCTGGGTCATTGTGAGAAGCTCAATGGCTTGCACTTCTCTTTCGACCTCATAGAAGCGCTTATAGAACAAGTGCTCCATCTCTTCCCAAGTTTGCACTGAGTTCAGGGGAAGCCGGGCATACCACTTGAAAGTCAGCCCATCGAGAGTTTCAATAATTTGACGGAGGAGGAGTCTCCCATCAGTAGTTGTCTCTTGACATGCCAAAATAAAATGAGCGATATGCTAGTGAGGGGAACTCGTGTCATTAAAGACATGGAGTCTCCCCTTCTAGTAATTGGGGGGAAATGGGATCTAATCAATGTAGGAGGAATAGAGCTTCTAGTACAGGGTTGTATCTTGCATGCCCGGGATCTATCTGCCCCGCAAGCTATGGCTGACCATGGCATTGATGTCAGCATGTGAGACTTGATGAGGGGAAGAGTGGCCATGAGAGCTGGGAGGAGGAGGTTGCCTTGGTGCTTCCTCAGCCGGATGGAGGAGCTGTGGAGAATTGGCCCCCTGATGAGATGAATTCTCAAGGGGTCGAGCACTTTCCATCAATTCGAGCTTCTCCATTGCTCGGGCTATCATACTCTCAAGCTGAGTCAAATGATCTTCCTGCTCGTCGTTAGATTGCTCGACGACCATCACGTTGACTCTCTCCTCAGGGAGGACGATCTATTGCGTAGTCAAGATCTTGTGTACTCAGTGGACTGAGTGCGGTAGGTCGATCAGCAGGGGTTCGACATGCCCCGACTGAGCTTGATCCTTATATGCAGACCGGGAAAGGATTGGTCCGTCATGGTCTTGGGACCACAGGGGCTGCAGGGTTTGGTCATCTCCTATGACACGGACAACCATGCAAGATTCTGGCATTCCCATCTCATGCTCTGTTATTGCCTGTAGTGGGTAGAAGGGGTTCTCGGCCAGGGGGTCCACAAATTTACTTGCCCCGAATGTGCTGGGTCTTTCCCTTGGCATGATTTGCATGCCTTTGTCATGCTTGACCCTTAGGTTCTGAAAAACTTCCCTCCAGAACTGAGACTGAGACAGTGATTGTGAACGTTCAGCCTTTTTCAAGTATGTCAGGGCTATCTCCATGAGGTGAGGCAAGGGATGTGGGTCAGGAATAGTAGTCAGTTTGGACTTCTATCTTGGCTTAAGGAGAGATGGGGGATGGAGGACCTCATCACCAAAGGAAGTCTTGCTTCGAGCTCCTTTGTGAGCTCCAAAGGCAAGGCGGGTCTAAAGCGGAGACTGCAAGAGGGTACTCTTAGGGAAGACCTTCGAGTACCAGGCCTTGAGTGGTTCGACTGGAGGAGAAATGACGAACGGGGGAGGAGATGACCACCAATGACCTTTTAGTCGGGAGCTTAGGACAACCAGTGGGGGTGGCACATGTGCGCTCCTCAAAGAAGGATACCGGGTGACTTGAGGATCGATCCGGGCTCGAGTAGCAGGTTTGGCCTTAAGAAGCTGAGTACTGTGAGCATATGTGCATGAGGGAATGGCCTTATGACCACCTCTCACAGGGTGTGTAGATATGTGCAGAGAGGGACAAGAAGGGGGTCGTCTCTCGTGTGCTCGGGTAGGCGCAGCAACAAGGCTGCCCGGAGCAATGCGATGCATATGTAAAAGGTTTATAGGGCCGGGTCCAAGAAGACTCGAACCCTGACAGTGGTTCGAGGCAGCTTGAAAGTTTCCTCGAGGTGTGGCTCGAGTGGATGGACCACGGGTTTTGATGAGTGTGTGGGAGGTGGTGGCGTTAAGGCCTCCTCTTCAATGTGTCGAGCCTCTTGTTACAGGGGCCCGATGTGATGGAGAGTGAGGGGTGGCTTTACAGCGACTCGCATGAGCAATGGCAGATGATCTACTAGTTGCAGGAAAGTAAGGGACAACCTTTCAGCTACCTCGAGCAGTGGGACCGGCAAGTAACATGATGCTTACGGTGTGTGGTGGCTACTGCGCCACCCATACAAGGTGCATTGATGGAGGGTCCATCAATGCTAGGAGATGATGAGTGAGGGACTTTTAGGTCCCTCCTCATAATGCTGGTGAGGACCTAGGGGGGTGACACTGGGTCAACTCTCAGAAGGAAGGTTAGGAACAAGGTTCGAGAAACTTGTTCTAGAGGAAGACTCACGAGTGCAGGGATTAGAAAATCCCCGACTTAGATAAAGGGGTTGAACAACCCCGATGACATGTGTGTGTGTTAGAAAGCAGGAATAAAATAAAGGAAGGTGAAGCAAGAACGATCCGACAATGGGGTAGCATATCCCCAGCAAGGTCGCCAAGCTAGTTAGGTGCCTCGATCTCGCCCTCCGAATTGGAATGACCTGATGGCGTGGCTCTGGGTTTGCATCAAGCCTAGGATCAGAGATCGCTCTCTCGAGAACCGTGTAAAGAGGATGTGGGTAGGAATACCAACCGGTGAGAGAGGAATTTGGCCGTGAGGCGGGACTTACCTCACGTGGGTTCGTGAAAAGCTCGGGCTGCTCGCGTGGGCGCCCTCTTAGATAATGAGGAATGCCTCCTAGCCTTAGGCCTGTTCAGAATTGCCTCCCTTGACCTGTTTCTTCCTTCTTGTATCCACACACACATGTTAAAGGTATAGACAAGTGGGTCAGAAGACCCAACCTTGTCTTTGGGTGAATGCACACAAGTGTGTACATTCAAAGGGAAAATGGGGGAATGGTGTCATTGAGTCCATGTCAATTGGACAGCCTTCACGCATCTTCTTAATAGGGGACTCACGACCAATGTTCGCAAAATCAAACCGGAACGGTTAACCGGTTTTGGGGCTGGGAGCAGATTGAACAGGGACCGGACTAATCGGGGCAGTTACCCATTTTAACCAGTCAAGTAGTTTATTTTTTTTAAAAAAGGTAAAAAACGTCATAAGAAATTAAAAAAAAAATTCAGAAAAAAGTTCAAACAAAATAGAAAAACTTAGATTAAGTGTGTATTATTATATTACATACATTTATCTTACAAAAAAAATTGAAACAACTTTTTATAGAAATTAATATTTAAATACTATGAAGATATGTAAGAAAATTTAGAATTTGACATTAATTCAATTAATGAAGTTACAAAGTCCAACTAACAATGCTAGTAGTAATGAGAGCGGCGAGGGGGATCATGATATTGTTGTCTTTCACTCTCAGGATTTACGGGGGGAAAAATCTGAGTAAGGCTTGGTGGAGTCTATAATGCCGCAGTTGTGCTCCCTCGCCAGTCAGGAATATTTCTTGTAGTACCCCCTTGGCCAAAGTCTCCTAGACTCATCCAGCCATCATGCTCTTCCCCACCCTGTTCTGTGTTACCCCCACCCTGTTCTGTGTTACCCACACCCTGTTTTGTGTTACCCCCACCCTGTTCTGTGTTACCCACACCCTGTTTTGTGTTACCCCCACCCTATTCTATATTATGGCCCTCAACATCTTCAATATTGTCATCATCATGAATAACCAAGTTACAATAACGGTTATGGCTTCGTCTCTCCCTTGTTGAGTAACTCCTATACCTCAATGCCTGGACTTCCTCCGAAGCCAATCTCATTAAATCTTCCCGTTCATCAGGCACCGCATCATGTTGCGCCCCTTCACATTCCTGGATGACTGGTTCTTGCCAATTGTTTTCCATTGTCCCATCTGTTTCATCATCCAGTGCCTCATCTTCATCCTGTGTATAATTGTCATCCATGTCCATTGTCATGTTTCCTTCATTGGATGTTGCAACATTCACATTATTATTCATATCGGCAACTGCCCCACTAAGAAAATCTTGGTCTAGTAGTGGGGTCCTTAGTGACACCCACTCATCGACGAGGTGCCTCCGGAAGATGTAATCAAGGTTGATCGGCGTGTAGTCTATGGGGGTCCTCCTTATATGTTTCTCTCTCAATTTCAAATTATAATGAACGTACACCAAGTTGTGCAGCGTCTGTGTCTTTAACCTATTCCGCCTCGGGGCGTGTATCTACTGAACTGTACTCCAGTTTCTCTCACAACCCGAGGCAGCATAGGTTTGACTCAAAATTCTAACGGCAGTCTTTTGCAATTGCTTTGTTCGAATTTCGTGTATCATCCACCATTATGCTGACACAGACAAACATATAAATACTTAACAATAGAAAATAAATTGATTTAAAAAACCACAAATAATAGTGTACTAAACTATTGCAAGTTTTAACTTAAAACTAACCTGGGTGCAATTTTGCAGCTGTTTTTTTGGCATTGTTGTATGCAAATTCCCCATTTTTTTCCATGTATATGATAAGCTAGAAATAACGAGATGCATATACAATAAATTAGTACTACATAGAAATGCAATTCATTATTGTAAATTGAAATTTTATTACATGCACATTTTGATTAAGGTTTACCAGTTGCATACACTCCATCTGAGTTCCAAGATCAGGTTCAAGCCTGTAGATGCAGTTTCTTACCCCCCCGTCAACCTCCAAAAGTGGAAGTTAATACACTCCTTGCTATAAGTTTAAACTATAAAGCATGCATTGCTCCA
>NW_006499207.1:1047175-1075160 GCF_000471905.2 Amborella trichopoda | reverse complement strand
GGGACTTTAAACACAATTAAAGTTAGAACAACTAAATATATCCTTTTTTCATAACATCGCTGCATACATAAAGATATAAAATCTTAATTGCTGCATACATAAAGATATAAAATCTTAAGGACAATTGCATACTGAAGTATAGCCAACAGGTAGTCCAATACTTAAAGAATACTTGGAATACTGAGTGTTTTTTGAATCAAAATAGACTCAACAAAATCAAATCATTCATAAAAAATAGTCTCACTAAAATTTAAAGAATATTGGGAATACAAATTTTTTTTATTTCAATATATATATATATATATATATTCTCATATTTATCACAAAAAACATATTTTTATAAATATATATATATTATATAACATTAAAAACAATCCTCACAAAAAAAATGTCAATTTCATTTTTCATTCAATAAACCCTAAAATCCCGAAAATCCCTAAAACCCTAAATTATATTATAAAAAATATCAATCTTATTTTTTATTCAATAAACCCTAAAATCCCCAAAATTGACCTCCAAATTTTTGTTTTTGTTCTAAAATTCGTTCATTTATTTTATGCAATCAATAATCTCACACAAATATTGTTTATGTACATTATCATATTCATCACAAACAACATATTTTTGTAAATATATATATTATATAACATTAAAAACAATCCTCAGTAAAAAATATCAATTTTATTTTTCAATCAATAAACCCTAAAATCCCAAAAATACCAAAACTCTCCAAAATTGACCTCCAAAGTTTCGTTTTTGTTCTAAAATTCGTTCATCTATTTTATGCAATCAATAATCTCATACAAATATTGTGTATATATATTCTCATATTCATCACAAAAAACATATTTTTATAAATACATATATTATATAACATTAAAAACAAAAAACTAAATTCCTAAGATCAAGCTCCAAAAAACCCTAAATTCCTAAAATCGCGCTCCAATTTTTTTTTGTTGTTGTTAAAAAATCGTTCTTTTATTTATTGCAGCAAAATTAAGAAAAAAAATAAAAAAAATTGGGTTCAAGCTTACCTTGTCTGCTTCAATCACAAAATCGAGCCCCAAATTTCTCCATTTCAATGAAATCAGGAGTCTTGAAATATATGTATCCCTGTGATCATTAAAATCCCCAACTTTTTATAAAAAAAACTGAAAAACCAAGCCAAAATCAAAGGAATGGCTGATTTTTCATAAAAAACTGAAGAACACCAAAAAACGCACAAAAAAATCAGCAAAATCATTCTAATCTTGGAGTTTTTGATTCAATATTGGTGGATTTATAGAAGATTTGAAGGTATAATACAATAATTGAGCAAAAAAAAAACAACAGAAAAAAGCATCAAAAAGCTACAAAAAATGGCGGATCACAGGTTCTGCCCAAATAACGGGCACTGTTACAAATAACAGTCGTTATTTGTTGTGGCGCCGTTATTTTGTTATATCGCCTGATATAACGCCAAACGGGACTGATTTTTTCAAAAATTCGCCAGTTCAAGGCCAAACCTGCTAGTTTTTTAGCCGATGTTTTTCAAGACGATGTGTTTTTTTACTAGTACACTAATACCAGACCTAACCGGAATCGCCACCCCACCGGTAGCGAGCTAACCGGCTGGTTTCGGTTTCGACCGGCCGATTTTTCGAACACTGCTCACGACAACGTTCTTTAGTAGAGAAATGAGATAAAGGGGGTGAGATGGAGAGAATGAGAGAGGGAAGAAAAGAGATAAGAGACAGAAAGAGAAGAGAATAGAGAGAGAAAAGAGAAACAAAGACTAGTTTGGCTTTCACCTAGTTCTTCAAAAAGAGAGAGGAAAAGTAGAGAGAGGAAAGAGAAACGAAGGCTAGTTTGGTTTTCACCTAGTCCTTCAGAGAGGATAAGAAAAGAGAAAGAATGAGAGAGAGAAAAGAGAAACGAATGCTAGTTTACTTTTCACCTAGTCCTTCAGAGAATAGAAGAAAGTAGAGAGAGAAAAGAGAGATGAACGCTAGTTTGGTTTTCACCTAGCTCTTCAAAGAGAGAAAAAAAAAAGTAGAGAGAGAAAAGAGAGACGGATGCTAGTTTGGTTTTCACCTAGCTCTTTAGAGAGAGAGAAAAAAAGAAAGTAGAGAGAGAAAAGAGAGATGAATGTTAGTTTGGTTTTTACCTAACTCTTCAGAGAGAGAGAAGAAAAGAGAATGAATAAGAAAGAGAAGGAGGATGAAGGTTAGCTTGCCTTTCGCTAACCTTCCAAAAGAGAGAAAAGAAGAGAATGAAGGCTAATCTGGTTTTCACCTAGTCCTTCAGAGAGGGAGAAGAGAGAGGGTAAAATAAGAGAGAAGATGGAAAAAAGAGAAGAGAAAGAGGAAGAAAGAGAAAAGAAGAGAGAGAGAAGAATGAAGAAAGAGATGAAGGGAGAAGGGAAGAAAGAAGAAGAGAAGAAAGAAGAAGAGAAGAGAGAGAAAAGAAAGCAGGGACGATAGTTGAACTTACCATCCCAGAGAGGGGGGAAGAAGAAAGGGAAAGCATTCGAGATGGCAGGTAAGACTGCCATCCCAGAGGAGTAAGAGAGGGAGAGAGTTTGGGATGCTGGATAATACTGCCGTCCCAGTAAGATGAGAGAAGAAAGGGAGAGAAAGAGTCTGGGATGGCGAGCAAGACTGTCGTCTCAGTGAGATAAGAGAAAAAAGGAATCGAGAGAGCTTGGGATGGCGGGTAAGACTCTCGTCTCAGAGATGAGAGAAAGAAGGTCGGGGACGGCGTGTGAGCCTGTTGTCCCGAAGAGGAGAGAGAAAGAAGAGAGGTTACAGAGACGACGGCTAAGCCTACCACTTAGGAAAGGGCTCAGGCTGCCATCTCAGTCAGTGAGAAAAGACTAGAGAGAGAGGAGAGAGATGACAGAGACGGTGGTTGAGCCCACCACTTGGGAAAGGGCTTGGGCTGCTGTCGCAGTTAGCGAGAGAAGATAGGAGGGAGAGAAAGGAACACAAACCAGGGCGTATCTAAACCCGCCATTTAGGAAAGGGCTCAAGCTGCCTTCCCGGTTATGAGAGAGAAAGGGGAAGGAAAGAAGAAGAGAGAGAAAAAGAGAGTAGAAGAGAGAGAAAATGAAAGAAAAAAAGAGAAAGGAAGAAGAAGAGAGAGAAAGGAAAGAGAGAGAAGAGAAAATGAATGAAGAAGAGAGAAAAAAAGAAGAAAAAAGAGAGAAAGAAAGAAGAGAGCATAAAGAGAAAGAGGAGAGAGAGTTTGGGACAGCAACAGACCCTGCCATCCCAAGGAAGTGAGAGAAGACGAGAAAAAGAGAGAAGAAAGACAAAGAGAGAAGAGAGAGAAAAGAGAAGAGATAGAAAGAGAGAAGAGAGAAAGAGAAGAGGAGAGAGAATGCTTCCTCAATGGGCCTCAAGGGTACTAGTCAAAGTTTTCTCTCTCCTCTCTTTCTCTCTCCAAGAAGGAAAAACGTGACCCAAAAATAGAATAGAAGCCAAAAGTTTTAATTCATAAAAAATGGTTCCTTCTCATGTTTACATCACGTGAATTTATAGAGGAGATATCCAAACATGAGTGGATGCCCAATAGTTGACCTAATTGTTAAAAAATAGCATTTAAATGAATTAATTAAAAATAAGAAAATATGGGCAAAATGAGTATTTTTCCGTTGTCCACAATTTCAAAAATTTCGATTTGGTTCCTGGGAATTTTCAAATGTTCTGGATCTAATAGCAGTGGTCCCATGATCGTTTGACACTCCAGTGATAGGGCTGTAGCTGTAAGGCCCAATTTCAGCGCGCTAGAGGCCAAATTTCAGAAACTGTTTTTGTATTGTACTACCTTAAACTCTTTGGATTGTGAAAAAATTTGGCAGGTGTTCTTAGAAGACCCTTAGCCATGTTTTTTAGCATTCTTGGGCCATTATAAGACTGTCAAAAATTTTACTCTGGATCAGTGCTTATTCACCTACGGCTTCCCTAGTCCACATGCATTTTGGTACCTACGGACCTAGGTTGAAAATTGCTCTCTTTTTATTCGTAATGGGGATACAAGTATTGAAAAATACCTTCAAACACTCACTAAACTCGCCTCGTGGAGGAAGAGGTGGGTTTCTCTACCAAGTTCTTGACCATAGAGGATGAGATTGCAATGTTTCAAGTCGACGCAGTCGACTTGAAGACCTGATGAAGCTAGCACCGGGCGGTGATACTTTAGAAGTCTCAGCAACTGGAGCAGTTGAGTTCTGAGACAAGGGTGGTCCATGATATGGCCGAGGAAGTTACAAAAAGCATGTCCCGTCTTGAAGAGTGGAGGAAGGTTGCGCTAGGGCGTGCGCAGGAGCTGAAGGCAAAGATCCACGAGGCTCTCGACCATTTTTAAGGGTTTCATTCCATTTTGCGAACTTTTGGGGCCCATCCAAATTTTTGTAATTCTTTTAACATATGTATGAAATGATTCTCTTTTCTCTCTTTGCTTCCCATGTTTCCTCTATTTATACTTTCACACCTATATTTTATTTCCTCAAGAGGGGGAATAAGGGATAAGCCTAGAGGCTTGCCAAGAGTGCATTGGAATTCGATGGGGTTTTCGTCCAAGTTTTTTTGTGCGTGCACCATTAATTTTTTTGGAGGAGGAGGCAGTTTTAAGGTCATACCGTCGTGACCATGGGTGGCGTAGTATTAGTGTCGTACGGCCAGGACATGCGCTAACAGTTTAGCGGCCGTGTAGCTTGGACCTTTGTTCATGAATAATACCTTTATCAAACCGCTGCGGGGACCTCCTTTGTATCCTCTGCTGTTTGGGATGTGTCGTGGATTGTCCTCACAGTCATGTATTAATCGCTTTCTGTAACAAGAACTTGCCTTGGGATGAAATCGTATAGGGTAGGAAGAGGGGGAAGGAGGCTTTTTGTTTTCTTATCTTATTTTGGGCGAACGGGGTTCTGGAGCTTGGGGTACGGGCAGCGCATTCACTTGGTGAATAGCCTTCCTCTTGAGGCTTTTCATCTTGCCACGACTGCGATATACTTCCCATGGTTTGGGTGTTCCCGCAGTGTCACAAAGAGAAAGTGCTTCCGGGGAGCTAAGAACAGGATTTTGAGCCTGCTTGAACTTCCCCTGTTGTGAGGCTTCAACCTCATGAGCTTCCCTTAGAGTTGGAGATGATGTGTTGTTTATGACTATCTCACTATTTTGTATATACCTCTCCACTACGGATCGGAATGCGAAACAGTGACACAGGGCATGCCCTTTCAGTTGACGATATGCATGCCCTTTCAGTTGACAATATCAACACCACAAGTCTTGATCTTATTCTGCCACCTGTTTTTGTTTCTTGGGTACACAAGGCTCAATCATTTTGTGATCTATCATCATGTCAAAGAGAATGGGGAACATGCTAGGAGACTGTTCGGCTATAGGGGCACCATCGGTTGACTCTTCTTGGATTGTGACCATATGTGAGGCCTCTGAAGTCTTAAAAGCCTTATTGAGGCTTTCCAAGTTGATTTGCCCCTTTTGAATTACGGCTTCGATGTGCTCTTTGGGCAAGAGGCAATCTTGCACGGGGTGCCCTAACATTTGATGGTAGGAGCTAGTTGGCGTGATTGGTGAGTCCTGCTTATTATGGATTTATAATTGTAAACACCCCAGTTTAAATCTAGCAAAGTCTATGATTTTTTGAATCCTTAGGACCACATTATCCTATTAGACCCAATTTAATTACCCCAAAACTACCCAAATCCTATCCCAATTTGAAGTAGAGCTCAAGAGCTTTTCAACGGTCCAAGAATCGCCTAAATCCGACTTACAGATAAAAAGATATAGCAAATGATAATTTAGTCCCTATAAGACCCAACTGTCGGGCCGTGGGCAGGGCTGTAATGGGTCCGACAGGCCCAAATGTGGTCTGATGATGCAGTAAACGCCTTTTCTTTAATAAGGCTAAAACTTCAAGATAAATCCAAAAAATTCCAAAAAAACTCCAAAAAATTTAGAAAAATTCCCAAAAAATTTAGAAAAAATCACCAATTGAATCTTATACATACCCCCTCTCCCTAACCCAAAAGGAGAGAGAGAAAAAGGCAAAAAAAACGTAGAAATTCTTGAAATTATGAAAATTACCCAAAACTAGGAAAAACCCTTAGAAAATTCCTAAAAATTTAAGAAAAATCCCCAAATATCCTAAAAAATTAGAGAAAATCTCAGAATTCATATTCAATCTCTAGAGATCACAAAACCCTTAGAAAACTAAGGAAATTATCCTCCAAGTCTTAAGAAAGACCAACAGCTTTAGAAAAATCTCTCGATTGAAAACCCTATAAAAGATAGAAACCCTAGCCTTCTGAAGTCCTAACCCCTAAGATTGAGAAAACCTAGACCTAGGGCACAAAAACCCTAGATCAAAACTAGAATTAGGGCACAATAACCCTAGATCAAAACTAGAATTAGGGCACAACAACCCTAGATCTAACCCTTTACACCAGAGATCTGCTGGTCAACATTCGAATCAGAGAGGCAAAGATGACCGGTTCTGATACGGGCGGGCCCTCGAAGGCTCGGGAATCCCAGGGCATTCGGCATGGTTTGGTATTATTTCTTCCTCTCTCTTTCTTCTTATTTTTATTGTTTTGCTTCTTTTATTGATTTTTGATATGTTAACTTGTCTTAAAAATCGTATTTTAATGCTCTTGATCATGTTAGCTCTGCCACAGCTATGAGAGTAGATCTGCTCGTTTCCGGGTAAATATGGCCTCAGATCTGAATTCAATCTGTTCCACTTTCGCTACCACTTTATTTACATCTTTTTAATTAATTTAAGGTGTTAAAATTAGAGAGATCTTCATCGGAAGATCTGTCAAATTTTCATCGTAAACACTAATGTCAAGAAGGTTCACCATGCTTTGTTCAATCAACATTTTCAAGAGAGTTGACACCCATGCCATGTTGAAGCTGTATGGCTGGTTCAGTCTTCGGATGAATTGTTCGATCTGATATGAGCTTTGTCGCGGAGGTATCCTATTGTAATTATGTTTTTGAGGCTGCTGCTGCAGGGGTTCCCCTTGACCCTGAGGTGGAAACCCTCAAGAGGTGTCTAATGTTTGGAGAGGAGTAACATTAGTTGAGGATTCAGGATGAAGAGGCATGGCAATAACCGCCTTACTAACTAGATTCCTTTTCTGGCTAGCTCGAGGGTTAGCTTTGTTATTACGGAATTACGAGTCTGAACCCCCCCTAGGTTTGAGCTCTATTTCCTCAGTGATGCCTTAACAGACTATCAATTTTAGCTGCCTTTGTGATCATGTCGGAGAAAGTGGTCGGATCAGAAGCTTCGACATGTAAGGCGATGTCCTTCTTCATGTTCCTTATGCATGTTTGTACAACGTCAATTTGAGTCATAGGGTTGCTCTAGCACATAACGAGGTCCCTCCATCTGTGGATGTACTCACCCACTGACTCATCCATCTCTTGAGACATTGTGAGGAGTTCTATTGCTTGAACATCCGGTTTCGCTTAGTAAAAGCGTTTGTAGAACAACTGCTCCATCTCTTATCAGGAATAAACTGAGTTTGGGGACAGGCGTGCATACTACTTCAAGGCAAGCCCAACCAAAGTTTCTACAAACTGCCAAAGAAGCTTTCTGGAGTTCGAAGCCGATTCCTGGCATGCTGACATGAAGTGAGCTACATGTTGCTGGGGTGAACCCGTGCCATCAAAGATTGGTAACCTTCCTTTTTTATATCTGATGGGGAAGGAGATTCGAACAATGAAAGGCAGGTAAGGCTTCTTGTATTGGACACTTTCTTATGTCTTCAACATTTTTAAGCCTTGGATGCTTTTATTGATCATCCTCTGGACGTCTTCTTGAGTAAACATCAATGATGTAGCTTGAGAGGCTAGATTGGGCTGGTCATCGAAGGAGACAGGAGGGTTCAGAGTCCTTCGGGCTTGAGCCATATGAGGAAGTTGATGTATCTTTTCCTCTTCACGTTGAGGCTCAAGGGGGGAGTTTTCTTCTTAATGAGATGTCACTACGGGTTGAGCATCTTCGAGTCCTTTGAGCCTGTCCAAAATGTTGTTCAACAAGTCCTCGAAATGGGCCATTAGATTTTCAGGCTCATCCTTGTTATGACTTACTACCATTACCTCGACTTGTCATCCCTGATCGGATAATTCGACAACATGGGTGATTCTGGTCCACTTTACGCCTCGATATAGCAATCCGAGCAATATGGGCTGAGCCTGCTCAAATTGAGCTTGTGATTTCCTTGCAGTGCGTGTAAGTACTGGCTTTAGGCGGCCTTGAGGATGGATTATTGCCAATTTTGGCGCTTAAAGGCCTTGGGGCCATTGTTCAATCTGAATAGGCATGAGACGGCCTTCGAGCCATATCTCCTTTACTTTCTCGTGAGAGCCTTGAGGCCGCGGATCGGATGGAGTGAGTTCTTCCTTCTGTACCTTGGTGACATAGCAATGAACATTGTTGTTGATTTCTAGTTATTTTGTGGCTTGCTGCAGGTAGAACCAGTTATGTTCTAGTAAACCTTATGAGGCTGAAGCCTCTGGTTTTTGTTTTCGAAGTGGCACCCTCATCTCTTTCGCTTTTTTAGTTCTCAAGCTCCGATAGATCTTTTTCTAGAATTGGAAACGATATCGATTTCCTTCCCGACTGGCTTGCCCTACGGAGATAAGTGCAAATTTGATCAATTCCTGCAACGTATGACATCCAGGAAGAAGGGAGCTCGTGGTCGACTTTGGAGGAATATGCCTGCTTGGAGAAGGGGGTATTGATTGCTCGTCTTTAAGAATATCTTGCCCTGAGGGCTAGCTCGCATGCATAGAGATGGAGGAGTAGACAGGATGGTGCTTGAAGGAAATTTCTTCGAGTACCACGTGCTAAGCGGCTTTGAGGTAGCGAGGGGCGTGTTTGATGCTCCTTTCCTCTTTTCACTCACTGGGCTTGCAGGTGTGTGCGTGGCTCGAAGAATTGTCCGGGCAGTTTGTGACCCAACCCCTCGTGAAGTGGAACGTTGAATATTTGAAATACCCGTCTTCTTAGTTGAAGTGGCCTTAGGCCCTTTAGCATGCATGTGCATTTTTTTAAAAGGCTTTCGATTGCTTCGAAAGTCATGTGCTTATTTGGTTCCAGCCTTTAGGCTGCCCCAAGCAAGGTTATCACGAGGTGTATTAGTGGCTTGAAGAGGACTTGTGATGAGTCCGGGCCTTAGGAGACTGGGGTAAGGTGTTGCCTTTCTTGTCTCGTTGCGGTGATGCTTAAACCATCAGTCATGACGTGTATAAATGTGGGCATGACGGTTTTGGGGCCACCCGGACAGAGTGAGGTGTGTCCGGCGATGCGCTAGTACCAACGATGCCTTTGTGAAACGTAAAATCCCCCTACCCGCGCAAACGCTATTCGCTTGGGGGATTAGGGCAACCAAAGGGTTAGAACTCTCTCGATTATCTGCTCAGGAAGACTTGTCCGAGTGATTGAGGGAGAGAGCGTAGGTGTCTCTCACGGCTCAACTCGATTGTATAGAAGAGAAAGTTAGAGCGATGGTCAGAGGGTTGGAACTCTTAGTCTGACTCCAAAAGGTATTGAGTTGAGCGTAAGTCGGATAGCGGGATGTTATGTGGTGTCGCAGGTTTGTTGCATTTACGCTAGAGATGCAAGGGGAAAGAGATGAGACTGCGGGTTTGTCGCGGGCACGAGTTACTGCATGGGGAAAACACCGAGTGAAGAGAGAGAAGAAAGAAATGAAAGAGGGAGAGAGAAGAAAACCGCATGGCAAGGGTGGACCAGGGGTAGTTTTCTCTCTCTTTAGCATTGGATCCAAGGGTTAGGAGCAAAAGACAAGTAGAAATGAGCTTAATGCCTCTATTTCGTTAATGAATGATCACCTAAGCTTGTTTATAGAGAGGACTCACCGAACAGGGGTGGATGCGTAAAACTAAGCTTAATAACAATTCAAATAAATTACAATAAAATCTCGAATTTAAGAATAGTGACCAAAATGCCCCTTGAACCTTTTATGCTAATGATGAAACCTTTCCTCTTTGAGGAACCTTTTGCCACTGCTAGATCTTGGAAGCTTTTTCGGATGTTTATGACGATGATTCAGACGATCCATCATTGTAGCCTTGATGCTTGTTTGATTATGAAGAGTTTGATGTCTTTTGATCGTTTTGAGGCGGACTTTTTCATGAGAGGTAGAAACCAGCTAGATCGTGAACTTTGACTGTCTATGCAACACGATCCATGATGTTTCGAGTCTTTATTTGACTGCAAATTAAAGAGGAGACTACTACAGTCGTTTTGCACCAAATTTTGTCCGTTTTGGTTCTTGTTTGAAGTTCTTTCTAAATTCGGGAGATTGGCGAGAAAAGGGATTCCGGTGATCAGGCGATCTTCCTTTTCTTCAACCTTGGAATTTGTGATTATCCGACCTTGGATTGACTGTAAAAGTTATACCAGCTTGTAGCCCCCCTCGTGATATGGTTTCATCGGACTTGTTTTTACAATGATCTGATGTACAAATCTCGAGTCATTGTTTCACGAAGTTCGAGATGTCTTTTCTTCAAAAAGCACTGATTTCCATGGTTTCGGGCTCATCTTCTCTCTAGAAAAGTTTTGATTTTGGGTCACGTCACTACACGTGTCATATGTCAAAATAATCGAGTCGTCGAAACTTAGCTTGTGTCCAAATTTGGGCTTGTTCGGACTCCAAACAAGCGACGTATGGGTGTATGCAGGTCATCCTCAGATGCAAAGAATCAAAACCTCCATGATTGGGGACTGGTTTGATGAGGCATTTCAATAGTGTACAACCTATCTGTTTTGTGGTAATTTAGGCTCAAAATATTCCTAGGAGGTCCGATTGAGTCTAAATTTGGTCCCTAGGGGTTTTTTGACGTTTTGGATGCAATGACAGTGCTCTGGTATTGTTTTGAAGCCCCTAACATAGGGATGTAGTTGTAAGGCCTCTTTGTGGTGTGATAGTACTTTTTCCAAAGTTGCCTAGTGTTAGGTTTATTCTGCAGTGTTCCCTTGATTGAGCAGTGTCTTGGGTACTAGAAGAACTAGGTCGTCACAGGTTCTCTCCTTATTTGCACCAGGGATGTAGGTATGTCAAAAATGATGTAAAACAACAAGCTCTAGGTCATATATCTCCGAGGCCACAATATGCCTATCCACACAATATTGGAAGAGTTTGGATATGGTACGATATACCTTCAAACCCGTCAACGATCAAACATGTGCATCTTGCTAATGACTAGTCACCAATAGACCATTCGACCATCTCAGTTTGAGATATGCTTCAAGACATATATCCAAGGCTTTAATATACCTTTCCACATGATATTGGAGGAGTTTGGATATGGTATGACACATCTTTGATTCTTTTGTCTGTCAAAGAAGAGGTATTTGATGGCCGGATCATAGAAAAACTTCATCAAATGATATTACATTAAGGTGTGTCATTGAATATATACTCAATGAGGCCTCATATGCCTCTAGTGCAAGAATCATCAATTGGACATCATTTGGTCCATTGTCTATAATTCGTCAGCAGCCACAATATGCTTTGACTAACATTCCCAAACATAATATTTTGGGGATTGATACAAAAATCTTGAGAAATCATATTTGATGTGTTATATCCCTCATCCTAAACGAATAGCTAGGATGGCCTCCGGTTACTAAATTTGAGATTTCTCCAAATCTATAAGTAGTTTTCTCATAACTACTGAATCATTGGGTTTCTGACTCAATACCCTATCAGCCATGTAAGTGTGGCATCCTACAGATCTCTTATGTCAGCGTGGCAAGTTTCGCAATAGTAGCCATAAAAAACTATGTAAAAGTTTGATTGACGATGCATGATTTCACCTAGGATATGTATAGTTTTAAGCTCAAATTTTGTGGAGATATGTGTTGTAGTCCCCTCTACATAATTATCATACTCCCAGGGGCAATAATTCTCTGTGGTGAGAGAGATTTAGCTCACACTCCTTAGATCTACTATCGCAATCTGCAACAAAAATATGTTCACTTTGATGGGCCATATCTCCCTCATCCATGATCCATTTGTAGCGATGTTTGAGCCATTATATTCTTTGAGTCCTTTATCATTCTAAAAAATTTCATGGTTGAAAATGGTACTTCATACAACATCAGTGAAAATACTTAGACATGCTAGGATTGCCATGCAAATTGGCGGATGAGGATAAAAAATACCTACTTTCATTGATTTTCTCAGGGAATATCACGATGAATCTTTGCAATTACACGTTCGAACTCAAACATCAAGACAATATCGAGTTCAAACGAGGACCAAGATTATCACTAGAACCACTTGGAGGTGTTTTCAAATTTGAACCAGAATATAAGCTTATCATATAGTATCAAATCATGAGAGATGAGTGGTTTTGGTCAACAATGTGGATATGCTTCATCAACCTTCATCCTCGTCACATTGGAAAACCTATTGAAACCCAATTCTCAGAGACTAATAAGACTGTCCTAAAATCCATATACAGTCCTCAACATTTCCCATCGTTATGCATGATAGAGAGAGATGAGAGTGGTTGTACATTATCAAGTTCCTGCACTGACAGACAAGAGATAGGCACCCAATAGTGTCATCTTTTGCTATGTCATTACTTGACTCACTTGAAGCCTCAATCCGAGAAGGAGCATATATGTGAATAATACCCATGCGTATAGTCAAGGAGACGAGCCCTTGACCCTTACTATTGATATTATCCATTTATTTGTATATTTTCTTTTTAGATATGTGAATGTATAAGCATCAAGACCTGAATCAAGAGTGTTTGAACCCATTTAGAGAATTGATATAAACTGTAACAAGAATTAGAAGTTCTTAGAACTCCCCATGTACCCAATATATATGTAAAACCCCTTTTTTGATTTCATAATATGAAACTTAAGGGAGATTTTGGCCCCAATTGTTTTAGTTTTGTGGTTTATTTATCTGATATGGAGTCATAATATTGCAATATATTTCCTACATATCCAGCCAACTACTTACGTACTCATTCTTAAGAGACCCATTTTTTTTTTTTGAAATTGCCTGCATTTCAAAATTTGAGTGTTTGATTTTAAATTTTTTTTATCTTTATTATTTGAACTTACCTTTACTCTTTGTTTCCCCAAAACCATTGCATGTTCCTCTTCGCCTTTGCTCTCTCTCCCTCTCCTCTCTCTCCTTTGCACTAAAACTATTTTGCATGAAAAAAATAACTATGTGAGCTGAGCAAGTATATATCATTTAAAAATTTTCTATCTTTTCCTTGTTTTACGTCTTGGATCACTTACAAATGTCCAAATACAACTTTAATTTATAGAAATATACTTTAATGCTATCTAGGATCTTCTCTAACATACCATTGCAATTCTATATAATCAAATAAAAATACAATGTATAAAGAATAAAGAAAAATAGAGCCTTTTGAAGTACTAAATACCTTGCCTTAGGCTACTCCTACGGATTTTATACACCCCACATCAGGTTTCCTACACCGATGACACATAGGATTTTGGTCTTTCTTGAATATTAGAAAGTGGGAAGTTAGGCTAAATCATCTACTTAGAACTTGAAAGCATGCACATGGAATATGGGACTTCTCTTACCTCTCAACTATATGGGGCATGCCCCTTCCTTTGCTTGATGACCTAGGGGCTTTAGACTATGATATATTGTGGTGACCCCATTGAGATGTATTTATAGTAATGAGGCTAGGGTTAGGGTTTTAGAGTTGAGCCATCTTTATGGAGATTCGATCTAGAATATTAATCATAGGTAATATGTAGGGTAAGAGATCTAAGCCATACAATCTATAAAATCAACCATCATAATCTAATAGAAAGGTGTTAGAAATTTATCCTCGGCTTCCTTAACCTAGTCCCATCAAATATTTTATTTAGGAAAAATATTCTATACTTTTCCTTTTAATTTCAATCAATCTATGCACATTCCATTTTGAAATCAATCATTCTCTTTTCATAAACATTTTCATTTTATTTTCAAATTAGTTAGGTGGCTTATACAATAAGCCATACATTATGGAAAGTGGGAGAAAGTGGGGCGGCCCACTTATGTAGAGCATAGTGAGCCCTACACTCCCATCAAAGAGGGCTGAAATGTGGTGGGACCTAATGAATTTTATGCTCCCATAATATTAACTAATTTTTAGAAGCAAGAAAATGATTTTTAGAAATACATGAGCATTTTATTTTTCTCTTTGAATATTTCAACACCTAAAAATTCAGTAATTTGGATAAAAAAAAATACACTGAGACTTCTAAAAAATAATTAAAATAAAATTAAGTATTTTGAATTTAATTTGCAAAGAATCGGGTCCAACTTCCACTTATTTTTAAGGCAACTGATCTTAATAATATGTTACAATATAGATTGTTTTTTGGGCTTGAAATTTATTTTTTTTACAATCATACTCAATTTGAAGCTTTTCGCATAGCAGAAAGTTTCAAGGTGAGACTTTATTTATTTTAATGCTCATGCGACCTTATCAAAAAAATTTTCATCATGAAAAAGTTAAAAAGATATCCATGTAATTTTCTCTATTTTCTACATTTCATCAGAATTATAAAGTTCCAACCCTTTCCGAAGCTCTCTCTCACAAGATTTCACTACATATACTTGGGCATCTAGGGGTAATGGGTGGGGTCCGGTTGAACCCAAACCCAAATGTATTTGGGTCTAGGTTTTAGACCCAGACCCATCTAAAAGTTGGATCCATACCTGTACCCATCGGGTCTTGGGTCTATCCCGTCAGGTATTGGGTCTAGTTGGGTCCATTGCCATCATCACTATGAGTTTTTTTTTTTCGCCTTTTACTTTTTTTTCTATCATATACCAATATTATTGGCAACAGGATCACAATCACCTCCCATTAGATTTCAAGCCATCACATTTGTCATTTAATAGCTAAAGATGGCTGCAAACTCTTATTGTAAATGCTCCTTAATACACCCAAACGAGTAGGGCTTGAAGAATTTTATCCAGTGTTCGTAAAATCAAACTGGAACTGTTAGCCGGACATGGGGCTGGGAGCGGTTTGAACCGGAACTAGACTAACCAGGGCGGTTAACCGGACTAACTGGTCAAGTAGATTTTTAAAGAAAAATGGGCCAAAAACCCCTAAAAAAATTAAAAAAATAAAAAAACTTAGATTAACTGTATAATATCTTATTACATACATTTATCTTACAAAACAATGTGAAAAAACTTTTTAAAAATTAATATTTGAATACTATGGTCACATAAATCTTTTTGTTTCCTATATTAGGATATTCTTTGAAGATATATCTGTCATGTAACATGTTATTCCAAGAATGAACATATTCATCCCAAACCTTACATGAAAAACTTTGTAGTTTCTTTTGTACAAAAATCGCTCATATTAGGAATGAAAGTTTATGCACTTTTTTGCAAATGACAAAAGTAGCTTGATGCTATTAAATCAAATAAAAACACCAACTAATTAAGACAAGAAACAGAAAGGACCTCTTCCATATAGTTAGATAAAGCATAATTCATACAATACTTTTTCAATGAAGTTAAATAAGGCATACTTAACAAAAAGTACATCAACAAAAAGAAAAATCAATGCACAACACACGGATATGTTCTATTGTTCTTATATGCTCTTATATGCATCTACCATATCCATATCAGTGTGTTGTGCATTCATTTTATCAAAAAATAAGAACAGTAGAACAAATTATTTGATCAAAAAACAATTTATTAAGCAAAATAGAAAAACACTTCCCATATTTATCAGAAAACATAATTGTATTACAATAATTTTATCAAAAAATAATTTTATGAAGGAAAATGGAAAATCACTTCCCATATTCATCATAAAACATAATTTTATTAAAAAACCATAATTTTACCAAAAAATTAATTTTGTTAAGCAAAATAGAAAAACACTTCCCATATTCATCGAAAAACATAATTTTTTATTAAGAAACATAAATTTTTAGAAAGATAATTTTATTAAGTAATATAGAAAAAACTTCCCATATTGATAAAAAAACATAATTTTATTAAGCGAAATGAATTTTTTTTAGAAAAATCAATTTCTCAAAATATGAGGGATGATTTGAAATTAAGATCACCTTTGTAAAACTCTCTTTCTCTCTTTGTCTATCTCTCTCTCTCTCTCTCTCTCTTTGTATGTCTCTATGGAATTGGGCCAAATCGGGATCGACCAGTGACCGATCTCTAGTTAGTCGGTCGATTTAAAAAAAAAGGCTGATCTTTTAAAGGCTCTTTCTATTTCATTCCAAAAACCTTGATAGAAAATGAAACGAAGAAAAAAAAAAAGGAAAAAAAAGAAGAGAAGAACCAAACACATACAAGACGATGGTATAGTGTTTCATTGAACATAAGGCAACCAAAACTTTTGCACGCACTTAAAAAATAAATTGTCCCATTTCCATCATTACAAATATAACTATATCATGCACTTAAAAAAACATAATTAAAAAAATCTTGCAAAAGATTGAGTGATATTATCATGCACTTATCAAAAAGAAGAATCAATTTCATCAAAAAAATAATTTTATAAAAAAGAATAATTTTACTAAGCAAAATGGAAAAACACTTCCCATATCATCACCAAATATAATTTCATTAAAAAATCATAATTCTATTAAAAATAATTTTATTAAGCAAAATTGAAAAAGACTTCCCATATTCATCAAAAAAACATAATTTTATTAAACAGCATATTTTTTTTAGAAAAATTGATTATTCAAAAACCCTTAAAATCAAGCAACATTTCGAGCAAGAAACGACCTCAATATTTGGATAATCGAACAAATAATATACATGCAATGTAAAGGCTTCGATCATCTTTTCAACACACCAAATCTCATAAAAAAATATTCTCTATTTTTAATTTAATTGAAAAATGGCAGAAATTTGAGATCTATGAAATTTTCATGATATGGTGCAACAAGAAAAATCATATTAAGACGTTTAATCAATCATAAATAGACATACCTATTTTATTTGAGAGATTATGATTTGATTATCAAAATCCACAACTCAATTTGTTAAAAAACGACCAATAAATTGATAAAAAATCTGTATTTTTGGATCAAACACAGGTTCTTTGAGTAGCAACATTTCGTGCCAAAATCAACCTATAATATTTGGTTTTTTGAACAAATTGAAACATGAACATGATAAATACTTTATCAAACCCATCAAATTTATTCAAGAACCATTAGGTATTGAAGAAATTATTGAAAGAATGATGGAAATTTTAAAAAAACGTAAAAAATCCCCCATTTCGATCCAAGAAACTCTTTTTTTTTTCGATGTTTCAATCCAAATTCATTGTTTTATAGATTCTAGTGATTTTTGGCAATAAATTATGAAAAAAGACAAAAAAAAAGGCACGAAAACGAATAAAAAAGTGTAAATTTGGATTCAAGAATACCTGCTACAAATAAAGGCCCCAATTTCATAATAGCGGCCGTAATGGGTACATTACTATTATTTCATAAAAATGTCTATTATATCGTCTAACCGGTCCGATTAGCATAAAACCAGCTGATTTTACTAAAAAATGGCCGGTTCGACCTCTAATTAACCGGTTTTGGGCCGAAATGTTTTTGAGGGTGTACCCTAAGTTACTGGTACCCCTATCAGCCCTAATTGGAGTCGGAACGATGGCGGTTCCGATCTAACCGGCCGGTTCCAATTCAAACCGGCCGTTTTTGCGAACAATGATTTTATCTCCAATAGTTTACGGGGTACGAGTTGAGTCCAATCGGACCCAGACCCAGACCAAGACCTAGACCCAGACCCGAATAGTCTTCGGATCCAAGTTTTGGACCCAGACCTGATCCACAAGTTCAAATATTGGACTTATACCGGGGCCTATGTCGGGTACACCCGTCGGGTCCCGGGTCGAGTCCGGGTCCATTTCCACCCCTATAAGCATCCGAACCATAGTTAGCAAGTCGGGGACTATCAATAAATCGGCTCATCATAAAATCGGAAACAAATCGTTTTTATTTTAAAAAGTAGGATGAAAAAATCGAAAAAAAAATACGGACCAGCAAAAATACTTCATATAAAGATATCACTAATATATCGGATTAGGCTCAAAAAATCGGAGTAAAAAAATAGGATAAATTTATAATATTAGAAAGTTTGAAATTCTAAAAAATAAAAATTATGTCAAAGCCATCAATAACTAATTCATCCACAAAAACTTTACCAGATTAATGTCATTAAGTCAATTAATTTAGAGCCTCGTGACGCTCATCAATCATCCAATATTAAATACAAAATTAGCTAGTATATACCAAAAGAAATGTACCTTATAAATATACCCATTAAATACTTTAAGAAACATCACACTTATTACATACCAAAAACAAATATACTATATAAATTTATTCATTAAATGCTTTAACTATGGTATGGTGATAAATGTACTATATAAATTTATTCATTATATGTTGTAACTATGGTATGGTGACAAATATACTATATAAATTTATTCATTAAATACTTAAACATCACACCCGCTTAGCAGGGACAAGAAAAATACACAGATTTTTGTTTTCTCATTGCAATGATTTAACTATAGTATGGTAACTCTGGTCACTCCAGGTTAAAGTTTTATAACTTTATTTAATTGAAAAGAGGCTGGTCGAAATTTGAAGAGGCTCGTAGAAATTTGGTTTCACATCTCCGTGTTTACAGTTTAGAGAGAGAAGGAAGAAGGAAAAGAAAAAAATAGGGCTGGGCTCATAGCCATTAGGGTTTAAAGAGAGAGAAGAAAGAAGAAGAAAGAGGTCATCGGCTTCACAAACCCTAATGGAAGAGGCCCTAATTGATTTTTAGAGAGAGAAAGAGAAGATGTGATGCCGATTTGGGATAGTTTGAAGACTTTGTCTCTGATTTGGGATGTTTGAGAGATATCCCTAATTATATTGCTTTGTGAAGAGGCCCTAACTTATTTTCAGTGAGAGAAAATGAAAAGGGTTTTGCTTTTTCTTGGAGAAACAACAAGTAAAACTGAAGCAACTATTGCTTGCTCCTGTAAGTTTACATTTTACACTATATTGTTTGTCTTTGTTATCACGTAATCAAAAACAAAATATTGATTACTTGGTTCTGTAGTCACACTCTTTGCTTCTCATTCATCAGTAAAAACTATGTTTTGAGTTATAATTTGTGCCATAAACAGTATTTTCATAAAAACAATTATCACAAATAATCGCAGAAATCTACATGTATATGATGTTCTTTACACAATGATTTTCTTAACAAAATGGTTTGCTATAAACAATATTTCATCTACACAATAATTTTCTATAATAGCAATTGACATCTGCATCTATTTGTTTAAGTTTTTTTAAAAAAGAGAAAACAAAATTCATACCTTCAATATGCACTTGTGGTTTTTAAGAACATAATGGGGATAAAAATTTCTATTTTAGGTTTTTTTTGAAATAATATTATTTTTTCAAAAGCATGAAAGTAGCCATGGCTGCAATACACAAAATACGAAAAAACAAATCTTTCAAAATATATATATATATATAGGTAAAAAAGGATACGAGTTTTTGGCCTAATTTAAATCGTATTATTAAAAAACCGCGTTTTAAACGTTTTTATGAAAACTATGCGATGTTTTTTCGACACTTCCAAAAAGTCGCCAATTAAAAGTGTTTCCATAAAAACGCTGATTCTTTTGAAAAAATCACCGATTAAACGGTGATTTGCTAACAATATCCAAACCCCCTTCGCTTTTCGAAATTTTATCTGTCTTTTACTTTCCACATCTTTCTCTTCTTCACCGAGCATTCAACTATGGAGGAGAACACCGCTGTCTCAGATTACAGGGACCATGGCCGCTCCTTCCCAGCGCGAAGCCCAGGACGGACCATTGCTACCACAACCCCGCCTCTCTCCTCTCTCTCCCCTCGCCCCCGGCAAGCGAAAGAAAAACAACAACAGGCGAAAACCAGCAGCTCCTCCCCCGGCTCCACCCACCTCCAACCAACCAATTCCAATGAAACAGGTATTTTCCAATTCCTCCTCTAATGTAAACCCATCTCCAAGCAATTTCAGTAATAGAAACCCAAATGAACCCACAACTAGGTGGACAACCCAAACACTCCCCATTGATATGAGCGAAGAGTTCATATGCATCAATAAAGAGGCCACTACAGAGGCCCTTGTTGTTCTCTCTGCTGGTTTTCCTGCTGATTCTCTCACCGAAAAGGAGATGGAAGCAGGCGTTGTCTCTGTAATTGGAGGTTTAGAACAAGTCAGTTACATCATCATTCCGAACCACATTCTCAGTAGATTGAGAGAGAATGTCTCTGCCTGGCTAAGCAACGGTGCTTTTCTCCAAGCCATTCCACCCCATTATCATAACTTGCTGGATTCTGCATACAATTTCATGCTTTCTCATGGTTACATAAATTTTGGGGTGGCACCTGCAATCAAGGAGAGGTTACCAGTGGAACCCACACGATCAAATGTTGTTATAATCGGTGCCGGACTTGCAGGCTTGGCAGCTGCTCGCCAGTTGATGGCTTCCGGGTTCAAAGTGGTTGTTTTAGAAGGTAGAAAGAGAGCTGGAGGAAGGGTTTATACAAAGAAAATGGAAGGGGGAAACAAGGTTGCCTCAGCTGACCTAGGAGGAAGTGTTCTCACTGGAACCTTAGGAAACCCACTTGGGATTTTGGCCAAACAGCTCTCTTACCCACTTCACAAGGTCTGGGATAAGTGCCCCCTCTATAAAACTGATGGCCAACCTGTTGATCCAGTCATGGATATCAAGATCGAGAATGCTTTTAATCGATTGTTAGATAAGGAAAGTCGGTTAAGGCAATTGATGGGGGAAGTTGCAGTTGATGTTTCTCTTGGTGCTGCATTGGAGACTTTCAGGGAGGTTTATGGGGATGCAGTGAACATGGAGGAAATGAGCCTTTCTAATTGGCATCTAGCAAATTTGGAGTATGCAAATACCGGTCTTCTCTCTAAGCTATCGCTCGCTTTTTGGGACCAAGATGATCCTTATGACATCGGAGGTGATCACTGTTTTGTACCTGGGGGGAATGGGAGGTTGGTTCAGGCTTTGGTTGAGAGCGTGCCTGTGTTTTACGAGAAAATGGTGCACACAATTCGATAAGGGTCAGATGGGGTACAGGTTCATGCTGGGAACCAGGTTTTTGAGGGAGACTGGCCCTTTGTACAGTACCACTAGGGGTTTTGAAGAGCAATTCGATAAGGTTTATACCTGAGCTTCCTCAAAGGAAGCTTGATGGGATAAAGAGATTGGGTTTCCGTTTACTGAACAAGGTAGCGATGCTCTTTTCCCATGTTTTTTGGGAATTAGATCTTGACACTTTTGGGCATCTATCTGATGATCCAATGAAGAGAGGGGCGTTCTTCTTGTTTTATAGCTATGCTACTGTGGCTGGGGGGCCTCTCCTTATTGCATTGGTTGCGGGTGATGCTGCGCACAGGTTCGAAAGCATGCCTCCTACAGATGCTGTTACTCGAGTTCTTCAAATACTCAGGGGTACAATGTACTTGATTTCAATTATTTCTCTTTTTTCATTGCTGAAATTTGCTAATAAATGCTTGTGCATGTTTCCTTTCCTTTAGTTTAATTTCTTTTCCTGGGTGTATGTTTCTTCTTGGTTTTGGGGGAGGGGAGTTAATTTGGGATTTGGTAGCTGGCTAAGTCAAATGAGTTTAAAATACTACAATATTTGAGTAAATAAGATGTTCTAACCAAATTATGAATTTTAAAAAGAACACGAACTTTGGGTAATCATTTCTATTTTGAGCGAAACTTGGATCTGCTTGTTATGTCAAATTTAGCTTTTTCCTCAACTTAATTCCTTGGAACCGGTATCTATGTACCAAATGGGCTCAATAATTTTAAAATGATTACCGAATTTGGGTTACCTAGTCTATTCAAACAAAAGACAAACTTAAAGAAGACACATGTTATTGGTAAATTGTGTGCATCATTTGGAGTCCGAATTTTGCTCTTATCTCAAATCGGATTGCCAACATGCCAGGCTCAGGCTGAGCTAGACCTGGCCAGTCTGAAGTTTTTTGGCTGGTCCCCTAAAATGAACCATAACTTGTGGCCCTTGACTGGTGCCCAAATCATATCATTGACAAGCCCGACGTGTCCTAGACCAAAAATTGGATCAAACTGGGCTGAGCTCAAGGTGTGGTTCAATGATATAAATTTGACATGAAACATATAATATATATTATAGAAATTGCATAAACTTCTGGGCTCAGGCCAGCCAAAGTGGCCCAGTCCCGGTCCATATTTTATTTGGCCTCACATACTTGCCTGATTCTGTACCTGGGCCCTCGAAGTGTCTGGAACCCTACTTGAAGCCATGTCCGCTGGCTAGCACGTCCAAATTGCAGCCCTATTTTCAACTGATTTGGAACCAGGTATCTTTTGGCCATGGCTAGTCAAATAATTTATATAAATAGATAAGATTTTTGGTAAAAAAGCTTTTATATATTCTTTAGTTTTTGGATTGGTAAAACTTGAGTATGTTTTGAAACCAACATTTAGCCTCTTTCTCAACTGGATCCTTTTGGTATTAGGTATATATGGCCCCAAAGGAATCAATGTTCCAGAACCTATTCAAACAGTTTGCACGAGATGGGGTCGTGACCCTCTCAGTCTAGGGTCTTATTCACATGTTGCAGTGGGAGCATCAGGGGATGATTATGACATATTGGCAGAAAATGTTGGCGATGGAAGGCTTTTCTTTGCAGGCGAGGAAACTACTCGGCATTACCCAGCTACCATGCATGGTGCATTCTTGAGTGATTTGAGGGAGGCTGCTAATATATCTCACTATGCAAATGCTCGATCCTTGAAGGCCAAAGTGGAAAGAGGTCCCTCTAAGAATTTGCAGTCACGTGCTGCTCTTCTTGCTGATTTGTTCAGGCAACCTGATCTTGAATTTGGAAGCTTTGCTGTTCTCTTTGGTCCTCAGACTGATCCAAAACCAATGGCAATATTGAGAGTTACGATTGGTGGCACCAAAAGAAAGGGAACCGAAGGGCCAAATTCAGATCAACAACATTCTAATAAGCTTCTATTTCAGCAACTTCAGTCGCATTTTACCAACAGCAGCAGCTTCATGTGTACACTTTGTTGTCAAGGCAGCAAGCACTTGATCTGAGAGAAGTGAGAGGAGGGGAATGAGATGAGGTTGAATTATCTTTGTGAGAAGTTGGGTGTGAAGCTAGTCGGGAGACGCGGATTGGGTTCTAATGTTGATTCACTTATTGCTGCTATAAAGGCTGAGAAAGGAAATCAATAGCCAGCTTCAGCTTCTTTGGATTTCAAATTTGATAATTGAAGTCGTTCATCTGGCATCAAATGTCAGGTTAGAAGAATGCACCCAAATAATTTTCTCATTTTCACAACATTTTGTAAAGTTATCAAATTGTTGAATCGGTTAGACATGTTATGTCACACCCCAAGAATTTACAATACTGATATTCCTGAGGTGTGACAGTCAAAACATATATACATTTCTTGATAGGACAAATTTATGGTGGCGAATTCTTACAAGGTAACAAAAGAAAGTTAACACAACAAAAATATCTTCCAAGGTTGATCTTGACTAGCACTCAAAATGAATCCGCATGTATCCTAAAAAAAAGTGTTTACCATAGTTTGATGAGTTTGGCTACTTAGTAAGTGATCATCATAATCCTAAACATAATCATGGTTGAAAGATATCAATATTTTAAAACAGGAGATCTATTAACAGAAATGCATCAACAGTTTCACTTTCAATAAATGCATAATTAAGTATAATTCGAATAATTGAAATGCATATAACACTTTAACGGCAGTGCATAATTCAAAGGATTTCACAAAATACCTTACTGGCGTCCCTAGTAGGTCACCTATATACCCCATCAGCGTCCTGATGGGTCCACTTAATCCCTATCGGTGTCCCAGATAGGTCCACTTAATCCCTGCAGGTCTAATTATACCTCATCGGCGTATCGGATGAGTCCATTTCATCTCTATCAGCGTCCCAGATAGGTCCACTTATACCTCACCGGCGAACCGGATGAGTCCACTTGCATACTTAAAGTATTTCTAAATCTCTTTAAACATTCGAAAACAGCAATATCATGTACTCAACATATCACTGAAATCACTAATATGAATTTCACTGAAACCATTGATAACAGTCGCTTTTAATAACATTTAAAAAATAACCAATCAAATATTTTGGGCTCAAATTTAGAAAGGTAGCAGTTCGTAAAGACATTCTAGCATAATTTCCAATGTATAGAAAAACTCTTATAGAAATTCAAGAATACGGAATTATTACAATTTATAGGATGTCAATTCACAAATAAACATTTTACAGACAATGCTATAATCAATTGCAAAAATATCAGTTTTCAGATAATAAGGCAGTCATTTGCACATGAATTTTACAATGTCTAAATATTAAAAAACAGTAGAAAGAAATCTCACAATTTTAGTAAAAGCAGAATTATCACATTTATTTCTAATAATTTTACAGTATCTAAAATTTTCTAACAATAGACAAGAAAAAGAAATATATTTATTTCTAAGAATTTACGGTATTTAAAATTTATAACATAGATACAATATCACAATTTTATTAAAAAGATTATTTTTCAAAATAAAGAGGTTGCTTGAGCATAAAATTTATCGCGCCTAAAATTCATGATAATAAGCATAAGTAATTATTTCATTTTATTTTTAAAAAGAACGGATTATTTTTCAAGATAATGAAGTCACTTACCTAAAATATTTGAGAGGGAGCTTCCGATAAAAATTGGGCTAGAGAGAGAAAGAGCTCACTGTATTTCGATTAGAGAGAGATCTAAAAATTTTTTAGGGTGGGAGTCCTCACTTCTTCTATTTAAATTCTTACGACACCTTATAATATTCTTTTAATAAGTTACACTTCACACACAAGGTGTAATAGTTATATTACTTTGTATACAGTTAAAGCCCACGTCCACTGAAGGACGTGGCAAAGGGACGTGGCAAAGGTGAGGAAAAGCTTAAAGCAAAAGCTTTTGAAAATAGTGATGGTCCCTAAGGATCATCATATTCATATGGACCATTACTTATTACAATTTTCTTTTCTCTCTATTTTTTTGTTTTTTTTTTGAAATTTTAGGATTATTACATTCTTCCCCCTTTAAAGAAATTTAGTCTTCTAAATTTGTGTACCTGATTACTGAAAAAGATAGGGATATTTTTCTTTAATATCGTCTTCTCGTTCCTAAGTCGATTTTTCTCTTGAATGGTACTGCCATAATATAAGGGCCAAAGGAATCTCCTTGTTGTGCAACACTTGCACCCTTCTACCAGTATCAAAATTGGTTGCTCAATGAAGGATAGGTCCTTCCTGATCGATAAAGGTTCATATTTTAAGTTATGGAATGGGTCAGGCTGATATTTTTGTAGTGATGATACATGGAAGACATTATGGACGTTTGCCAATTCGGGTGGTAAGGCAAGTCTATAAGTGACATCTCTGATTCTTTCCAGGATTTCAAATGGTCCGATGTAACGTGAGCTTAGCTTTCTTTTCTTGCCGAATGTCATAATGCTTTTTATTGGTGAGATTTTCAGGAAAACTCGATCACCTTCCTCAAATTTAAGATCTCTCTTTTGGTTATCGGCATAACTCTTTTGCCGACTCTAAGCTGTCCTGAGCCTTTCTCAAATTAATGCTATATTATCTGTGGTTACCTGGACAATTTTTTGCCCCAAAAGCTTTCTTTCACCAACCTTGTCCCAACAGATGGGTGACCTGCATTTCCTTCCATACAGGGCTTCATATGGTGCCATCTAAATACTGGCTTGGAAGCTATTATTATAAGCAAACTCAATCAGGGGTAAATGGTCATCCCAGCTTCTTGTAAAGTCAATGACACAGGCCCTTAGCATATCTTCCAAAGTTTGGATGGTCCTCTCCGATTGTCCATCAGTTTGGGGATGAAAGGCAGTGCTAAAGGTGAGTCTCGTCCCCATGGCTGACTGTAGCAGAGCCCAAAATTTAGAAGTAAATCGAGTATCCCTGTCCGATTCAATACTGACCGAACTCCATGCAACCGCACTATTTCCTTAATGCACAATTAGGTCAGTCAATCCAAAGTGTATATCGTGCAAATCGGCAGAAAATGGGCAGCTTTGGTCAGCCGGTCCACAGTGACCCAAATGCTATCATGTCCTAAATTTGTTTTAGGCAAGGCAGAGATAAAATACATAGAGATGTGTTCCCACTTCCATTCTGGCACGGGTAAAGGCTGCAACAACCCAGCGGGCCTTTGATGCTCAGCTTTTACTTGCTCGCATGTTAGGCACTTAGACACAAATAGCACTACCTCTTTTTTCATATTATTCCTCCAAAAGGTTTTCTTCAGGTCCTGATACATTTTAATACTTCCAGGATGTATCGTATAACGAGAGTGATGTGCTTCTTCTAATATAGTTTTCTTCATACTCTCATCATTCGGGACACAAATCCGACCTTTGAATCTTAGCAAATCTTCACTACATATAGAGAATTCGTCTCTCTTTCATTGCTTCACCTCTTCAATAATTGTTATAAGCTGAGGGTCTTTCTTTTGTGCTGATCGAATCTGTTGGATTAATTGGGTTCTGCTTTAATGTTGGCAATCATACTTACCACACCATTAATGGACGGAGCCAGATGCCAATCTACTATTTCCTCTAACAATCTCATTTCTTGAATCATTAGATGAACTAAGACTCCCGTAGATTTTCTACTTAGAGCGTCGGCCACAACGTTAGTTTTTCCTGAATGATAATGCATTGTACAATCATAATCTTTTAAGAAATCCATCCATCTTATTTGCCGCATGTTTAAATCCTTATGAGAGAAGAGGTATTTCAAGCTCTAATGATCTGTGTATATTTCGAATTGCTCACTATATAGATAATGCCTCCACATTTTCAAAGCGGATACTATTGTAGCCAGTTCCAAGTCATGAATTGGATATTTTTTCTCATATTCTTTCAACTGTCTGGATGCATATACCACTACTTTCCCATAGTGCATTAATACACAACCCAAGCCTTTATGTGAAGCATCGCTATAAATCACAAATCCCCCACTCCCCTCAGGAATAGTTAAAATAAGTGCTGAAGTTAATCGAACTTTTAGTTCTTGAAAACTCTCCCCACATTCACTTGTCCACTCAAATTTGATATTTTTCTGTGTCAATCGAGTCAATGGGGTTGCGATTCGAGAAAATCCTTTTACAAACTTTTTGTAATATCCTGCCAATCTCAAAAAGCTTCGAACTTCAGTCACATTTCTTGGTTGTTTCCAACTAACAACGACTTCAACCTTTGAAGGATCAACTGATAGACCTTTGATATGACATGTCTTAAAAATGTCACTTGTTCAAGCCAAAATTCACATTTATTAAGTTTGGTATACAATTTCTTCTCTCATAATATTTGCAATACCATTCTTACATGCTGCTCATGTTCCTTTTGATTCTTGGAATAAACTAAGATATCATCAATGAATACCACAATAAATTTATCCAAAAAAGGCTGAAAGACCCGATTCATCAAATCCATAAATGCAGCCGGTGCATTGGTTAATCCAAAATGCATGACTAAAAATTCGTAATGGCCATACCTTATTCTGAAAGCTGTATTGGGAACATCTTCACTTTTAATCTTAAGCTGATGGTATCCAGATCTAAGATCAATTTTTGAAAACACTTGTGATCCTTGTAATTGATCAAATAAATCTTCAATTCTAGGTAATGGATACTTATTTTTCACTGTCACTTGGTTCAACTCTCTATAATCGATACACAATCTCATAGTCCCATCTTTCTTTTAACAACAATACCGGAGCACCCCAAGGTGACACACTGAGCCTGATAAAA
>NW_006499207.1:1031258-1047115 GCF_000471905.2 Amborella trichopoda | reverse complement strand
CCATTCTATAAGGTGCCTTAGAAATTGGGGCTACCCCTAGTAATAATTCAATAGAGAATTCAATTTCCCTGTTAGGCAGTAATCTTGGCAATTCGTCCAAAAAAATGTCGGGAAATTCTCGGATAACTGGAGTGGTATCCAAATTTATCTCTTCTTTCCTATCTTCTTTGATATAGGCAAGAAAGCCTTGACACCCTTTTCGATGGAGGCGATTAGCTCGAATACAAGAGATTAAATATAATGGGGAGTCTTCTTTGATACCATTGAAGTAAAATACTGGTTGATTCGGAATACTAAAGGTAACCATTTTCTTGTAACAATCAATACTTGGACGGTATGCAGAAAGCCAATCCATGCCTAAGATTACATCAAAATCGTGAATTTTAAAGAGTATTAAATCAACCAACAGTTCATTTTCTTCTATCTTTATTACATGATTTGTACACTATATTGGTGTCAATTGAATTTCCAATCGATGTGGCTACCTCTAGAATGTATTCTAATTGTTCTGGTTCTACCTTTAAGTGGCATGCAAAATGTGGTGACACAAATGAATGAGTAGATCCAGGATCAATCAAAACATGCGCTACTTTTTGGAAGATAATAAGAGTACCTTGGATCACTGATTTTGAGGTCTGAGCATCTTGCTCGGTGATCGCAAATACTCATCTGAGGTTTTTGAGCTATCTCTCCCTGCTTTTGAAGTTGTTGCATTTGTAAGCTAGGACATTGTCTAATCTGGTGCCTCAATTTTCTACATTTAAAACAGGCTCCGGTATTCCAATAACAAGAGCTGGTTCCATAGTTTTTTCCACATTTCTTATATGGTTCTATTGGGCTTTGAAGTGGTAAGGGCCTTGGCTTCTTGTTTGTCATTTCAAACTGTTGTCGATTAGATGGTGTGGGTCTAACATGACTTTTCTGATTTTTCGTCTTTTGGTAATCTTCGAAATCTTTTTCAACAATCTTCGAAATCTGAGATGTGACAGTCAAAACATACATACATTTCTTGATAGAACAAATTTATAGTGGCGAATTCTTACAAGGTAACAAAAGTTAGCGCAACAACAATATCTTCTAAGGTTGATCTTGACTAGCACTCAAAATGAATCCTCATTTATCCTGGAAATTTTTTTTACCATAGTTTGATGAGTTTGGCTACTTAGTCAGTGCTCATCATAATCTTAAAAATAATCATAGTTGAAAGATATCAATATTTTCAAAAAGGAGATCTATTAACGGAACTGCATCAACAGTTTCACTTTCAATAAATTCATAATTAAGTATAATCCGAATAATTGAAATGCATATAACACTTAAACGACAGGGCATAATTCAAAGGATTTCACAAAATACCCTACTGGCGTCCCAAGTAGGTCACCTATATACCCCATCAGCGTCTTGATGAGTCCACTTAATCCATATCGGTGTCCCAGATAGGTCCACTTAATCCCTACAGGTCCACTTATACCTCATCGGCGTACCGGATGAGTCCACTTAATCCCTACCGACGTCCTAGATAGGTCCACTTATACCTCACCGGCGAACCAGATGAGTCCATTTGTATACTTAAAGTATTTCTAAATCTCTTTAAACATCCGAAAGCAGCAATATCATGTACTCAACATATCACTGAAATCACTAATATGAATTTCACTGAAACCATTAATAACAGTCGCTTTTAATAACATTTAAAAAATAACCAATCAAATATTTTGGGCTCAAATTTAGAAAGGTAGCAGTTTGTAAAGACATTTTAGCATAATTGCCAATGTATTGAAAAACTCTTATAGAAATTCAAGAATATGGAATTATCACAATTTTTAGGATGTCAATTCACAAATTAACATTTCACAGTCAATGCTATAATCAATTGCAAAAATATCAGTTTTCAGATAATAAGGTAGTCATTTGCACATGAATTTTACAATGTCTAAATATTAAAAAACAGTAGAAAGAAATCTCACATATTTAGTAAAAGCAGAACTATCACATTTATTTCTAATAGTTTTACAGTATCTAAATTTTTTTAACAATAGACAAGAAAAATAAATAAATTTATTTCTAAGAATTTACAGCATTTAAATTTATAACATACATAAAATATCACAATTTTATTAAACAGATTATTTTTCAAAATAAAGAGGTTGCTTACGCATAAAATTTATCACGCCTAAAATTCATATGATAATAAACCGAAGTAATTATTTCATTTCATTTTTGAAAAGAATGGATTATTTTTCAAGATAATGAAGTCACTTACCTAAAATATTTGAGAGGAAGCTTTTGATAAAAATTTGGCTGGAGAGAGAAAGAGCTCACTGCATTTCGACTAGAGAGAGATCTCAAAATTTTCTAGGGTGAGAGTCCTCACTTTTTCTAGTTAAATTCTTACGACACCTTATAATATTCTTTTATTAAGTTACACCTCACACATGAGGTGTAACAGTTATATTACTTCGTATACGGTTAAAGCCCACGTCCAACTGAAGGACGTGGCAAAGGTGAGGAAAAGCTTAAAGCAAAAGCTTTTGAAAATAATGATGGTCCCTAAGGACCATCATACTCATATGGACCATTACTTATTAAAAGTTTCTTTTCTCTTTTTCTTTTTTTTTGTTTTGAAATTTTAAGATTATTACATGTTCCTTCTAATTTGATTGGTAGTAAATGTATGATTTAAATGAGTTAGCTTCTAGATATACATCTTTTAATTCAATTCTCTTCTAAAATTCATAGGTAGATGTTAGGAAGCTTTTCTCATTCATCTGATCATATGCTTTATCTTGATTAATTTTGGCATCCTGTAGAAAGTTGTATGGATGGCCATTAAGAGATGTGTCATAATGGAAAAAATAATTTGTGCCTTTTTTCTTGTTTTATTCTTGTGAAACTCATAATTTTTAATAACCTAGAGGAGTATAACTTTTGCATTGAGGAAATACATTGTCTTTTTTGAGGTTGTAGTGGAATGTAAATTGCTTAAAGGAATGATATTACCCTTGCTTGTTTGGAGATAGAAATAACAAACAATTTGTTCGATATTTGAAATCAGTAACAACGAAGGGTATTTACATTATTTCGCATAGCCTCTATATCAAATAGCGTAACAGAATGATAGAAGCATCTCTATGTCAAATGATGTAAATACCCCTTATTGTTCTTCATTTCAAATACCAAACAAACTGTTTGTTAATTCTAACCCCGAACGAGTAAAGGTACTTGTGTCATTTCATTAAGGCCTTTTTGGGGGTAAAATTATCAAGTGCTCCTAATTTTTGGGCTTCCCAACCGCAAAGAGGTGCCTGAATACAATAGTAGATGGAAAGATCTTACAGGCATAAAAAGAAGAAGCAGCAAAGGAAGAAGTGAAACTTGAAAGAAGCATACATCTAAAACAGAAACTAGGCTGAGAGGCTCTAGAAGCGCTCTGCCATTTCGAATGTCTTAAGAAGCCTTATATAGATGCCAGACTTGAAATCCGGATTCCAAAATGATAAAAAAAAACACAATTGGCCAGGACAGATGGCCTTATGAACAGTAAAAATGTAATGTACTGTGACAGGTGGCAGGTATGAACAATGCTGTTGACAAAATAATGCTGAATAGTGCTGGCGACAAAATAGTGCTGAGCAGTGCTGCCGACAAAATAGTGCTAAATAGTGCTGTCGACAAAATAGTGCTGAACAGTGCTGCCGCTGCAGTGTTTCTGCTACAGTGACTCTGCTACAATGACTTTGCTACAGTGACTCTGCTACAGTGATTCTGCTCAATCTGCGTCATAATTGAGAGGATAACTGTCAGAATCATAGATTGGTGAAGAAGGAATGGACGGGCTATGAGAGGGTCCAATGTAAGTATCATCACTGGAACTGTTTGTGGGTGGTTCTGTAGGACGGGGATGATCAGTAAGCCATATGTGTAACTGAAGTAATAATGCCGCTCCTCTAGGTGTTTCATCAGTCCATACTGTGTTTCCTGTGTACACATCCAAGGGAAATCCATTATGGCTGGATTCTATTAATATAGCACATGAGAATTTTCAATTCTTTCCATAAATCTGTCTGAAATAGCCAAAAATTTAGGAGATTGGAATCATACCATCCAATGGTTTGGATGAGAGGATGTTGGGTGAAATAGGTATGTTCTGGATAAATTTGAGGATTAAGGTTTGATGGAAGCTATAATGATATAAGATCGGTGAGGATAACCAAAGGATTCTATCCATTGATTATAATGATAATGTTTTAAAAGGAATTTATAGAAGTTGAATGCTCTGGGGGGATTGTAATTGTTCCATTGTAAGAAATGACAATGTCTGAGATAGGAGAGTAATTTCCTTATATGGAAATTAAAGCAAATATGGTGGTTTTGGGTAAGATACCAGAGAAAACAAATGGCTTCTTTTGGCATATTATAATAATGTCTGGTTTGGAATAAGGATAAAAATGGATATGATGGATGGCATCGAATTTCTTGAAAACATTCGCTATGATTTCTGATTACTATTTCATGCATTTTTTGTTGCATATTCTCATTTCTGGAGTCCATTGTTTTTCTGAGAATGGTATCATATATTTCATCAGGAACATCTTGTGAATCATCATCAATTTTGATAATGGATCCCAAAAAAGGAACAACAGGAAGAAGAGGTTCTTCAGAAAATTTTCTTCTTGAAAACATGTCTGCCAAAATATTGTTTTTCCCAGAAATATGCTTATACTCAAAATTCTATTGAGAAAACCAATTAGACCATCTGAGTAGTTGAGGGTTCGGAAGAATTTTATTCTTGAATTTCAATATATTTGGAAATGCAGACAAATCCATTTCAACAAGGAAAGTATGTCCTATTAGATGAAATTGGAATTTTTCAATTCCTCTTTTAACTGCAAGGATTTCTTTAAATGTCGAATGGTAATGAAGTTAATAATCTTTAAACTTTCCACTTTTATAGCCGCAGATCATTTTGTTTTTTTCCTTTTCTTCAAGTATAATACACGCCCAAAATTCATCAGAAGCATCGGTTTGCAAAATTCTTTTTCCAGTTGAGGGAATTTTTAAAGAAGGTAAATTTTGAGATAATCTCTTGAGCTTTAGAACACACTCAGTCTGTTTTCTTGTCCAAGGCGGTACTCTTTTCTTCAGCAAAAGGTAAAGAGGACTGGTGAATAAAGAGAGTTTGGGAATAAAAGGGAACATATAATTTACAATTCATAAAAATTGCTGGATTTGTATTACAGAGGATGAAGTATCTGGGAATTCTAACAAGTGTTTAGCTATATGAGGCTGGAGTTTATACATTCCATTGTGAAAATGCATACCAAGGAAATTTATTTCTATAGTGGCAAAGACGCATTTTTTTTCAGAAAGCATAATGCCATATTTACAACAAAGGGAGTGGAATCTATCTAATAAGAGAACATGACTTTCTAGATCAGGAGAAAAGAGGAGTATGCCATCTATATAAATCAGTGCCTGTGTTGAGATTGGTTAAAAAATAGTGCTTAAAACTTTTGAAAATATGTGGGTGCATTTTTATAAACTAAAAGGTATAACTGTCCATTGAAAATAGTAATTTGGTAACAAATAGCTGTTTTAGGACGATCTTCTGAGTGAATTCCAATTTGCCAACAAATCAAATTTAGAAAATATGTGAGCATGAGATATTTGAAAAAATAGTGCAATTTGATTAGGCAAAGGAAATTTATCATCTGCAACGAAGGTATTCAATGGTTGGCAATTGATAACTAACCTGAGCTTTCCTTGGATTTGTTCAGCTCTCTTATTTACATAAAAGGCTTCACAAGCCCAAGGAGAACTAGTAGGCTCAATTAATTGCTCCTTTATCAAATCTTGTATTTCTAGCTTAGCATGTTCCAACAAATTAGGATTCAAACCTCTGTGAGAGGCTTTTGTGGGATTTATATCTTTATTTTTCTTAAAAGGCAGTTTAACATAAAAATTCTGATTTCTCCATAATGGATTTGTACATTTTTTGAGGAACTCAGAATGGGAATTGGCACAATAGTCTGATATAATTTTTTGTTTGACTGTATTTAAGGTGTAAGGAAGATCTATACAAGCTATCCAGGGCAAGGTTAGGTTCCTATAATGTAGTCCTTTAGAGGTCCATTGAAGTTTTACTTGATGTAAAACATCAAATCCAAGTAAAAGGTCTTTGTTTGGCAAATAGGATCCTAAGAGTTTATGTTGGATAACTAATTTAGAAAACAATTTAATCAAAATGGGTTTGCTAATTTGGGTTATGGAGAATTTCTCTCCATTAGCAGCTCAAAAATTTTGGTTGTATGTTTTCCAAAATTGTTTTGGTAGCAAATCAGGTTTCAAAATACTAGCTGATGCTCCTGTATCAAAAAAGGCGGGTATGGTCAAAGGTTTGGAATAGTATTCTTGGAGTATCTGAACAAGGGCTATTGGGGTAGGCTAAAAGGGTAAACTGTTTATGTCTGAAATTTTATCCTGTGGAGACAATATCTCTGGAGCACTGGTGTTGCTTATCTCATCGAGCTCAAAATCATCCGAATAAGAAATGGAAATCAATGTATTTGGGCTCTGTTCCTCATCAAGAGAAAACACAGATTCTAAATCATCATCAATTTCTTCTTCTAAAACCTGTGATAAAAGATGTATTATCTTTTTATTCTTTTTCTGGTTTGGGCAATCTTTTGCAAAATGTCCTTTCTGTCCACAGACATAGCATCTATCTCCTTTTTTGTGTTTTCGAAATCTTGAACGTCGAAGATATTTGAATCTTTTGAATCTCTTCTTCTTTTTCTTTTGGTCAAACTTCTTTTTTCCTTTCGAGGTAGGTGGACATGAACACTGTTTTTCAGCATCACATTTAATCTTGAGATATGGTTTATCACAAGATTTTCCCAGTAAATACTTATTCTTCTCCATTTGTTTCACAAATTCTACTTGGTTGCAAAGTCTTTTAAGAGCATGGAGAACAAATTGGTATAATTCACCAAAACTGGTGTTTTGAATAGTAAGTCCTTGATTTTCCATTGTTTTTGTTGTTTCTTTACCAAGAGTAGGAGGTATGGATTCAAGATAAAATTGTTTTAAATTTATATCATCAATCCCTCCTATTTTATAGTATCTTTTGTTCATCTCTGAAAAATATTTTTCAAGATCTTGTCACTTGAATGAACAACATTTAAGCTGAAAAAATTCTTCTCGTGCAGCAATTTGCTCATGTTTAATGGGGCCTGAGAACTCAGAGACCATGTAATTAAGGAATTCAACAATGGACTGATTATTTCTTAATTGTGTTTGCTGATATTCTCCAAGACTTATGTACCAATAAAAAAGGATTCCTCTTAGCCTTACAATGACTTTAGAAATGGTACTGGCCAAGGTATTTGCAGGATTAAGCATTTCTGAATGCATCCATCCTTGAATTTATCTGAATCTGTCATTCCATCGTGAAGGTGGAATGTCATCAATAGTAAATCCTTTAGATGAATCTCCATAGGTTGGGGTAGGTTGAGAGTTCTTGGTGGTCTGGAGATCTAAATTTTTCTTCCATTACAGGGTCAGCTTCTTGAGGTGGTTCAGGGGGGTTCATCATTAACAAAGAATCTGAATTCAGACGAGAAGAAGAAGAGGATTTATCATCAAAGGTTTCAGAGGTATCAGTCATAACATCTGAGGATTGTGTTTTAGTTTGAACATTTACTTCAGGCTGCTTGGTTAAGTTTTTGAGGAATGAACTCAGGTTGTTCAAGGGCTTAGAGGAAGTTAATATCTGAGTTGGGACTGAAGATGTTACAACATCTGACTCAGTATCAGAAGACTGAAATATTTAGGTATTTGAGGACTAGAATGAGGGTGAACTGTTAGAGGTGGTGACGTAACAGAAGGTTTAGGTATTGGGGTTTGTGAAGAACTAGGTACTGAAATATTTGGTTTTTTTTGTAATTGGGGAAAGAACATTTCTTCAGGAAAACGTCTTTCATCTTCGAAAGAACTTAAAGCTCTAAAACCAAAATTTCTTAGAGGAATTAAACCTGTAGGTGGGTAAAGGGTTCTAGTAGGTGGGAATGGATCAGGACTTCTTAAAGTAGGATAGCTTTGAGTGTAAGGATTTGCAAATAAGGGTTGAAATTGGGAATGATATTGTGGTTGAGGGTATTGAGATTTCATCCAAAGATCTTTTTCAAGGCTCTGTAATTGTTTTTCTAAAAATGCTTTTTCCTTTCCTTTCTGATTCAGTAAATAGGATTGCTCATGAATATCTTTTACTGTATATAAGATCTCCATCAACTCTTCATGCAACAGTTGAATCTTTTTTTTTAATTGAGCAATTATGCCAGTTACACTCTGTAGCTGTGAAGACATAACATTATGTTTTTCTTCAATTCGAAGTAATGCTAAATTCTGTGATTTAGCATTTTCAGCTTGCCAGTTTAGGCTTACTTCAGCAGGAGAGATAGATTTTTGAGCTCCTGTCACATCTCTTGTACTGGGATTTTTTATCTTCCATACATGTTTTTCATTGTCTTGAATCTTTTTATAGTCATGTAATGGAGGAAAATTTGAGGCATAATTTGAACTTTGAGGGTCAAAAGCCAAGCATTCTGAAATGTGATTTTTTCTTTCAGAATCATCATTCTGATCATCCCATCCTGTAGGGATAATTTCTGACACAATGGCTTTAGGTTTCGGACTACCATAAGTCACATAATAATCCCATTTTCTTGAACTCTCACCAAGTAATCCAACAGTTGGATCACCTTCAATGTATCTCTGATGAAGCTTTTGTTGAGATGAAATTTTCTTTTTATATTTCTTTTTTAGAATTTCATCAAAATCATCTTGAAGACAAGTGGAACAATTGCAAGTATCAAACCAATTATGACCATAAGAAGTCTTCTGTTCATAAATAGGTTTCCCTGTTTTATCAAATGCAACCACTGGAACTTTTTCAAGAAGTCCTTGAAATTGGGTAGGGAAAATTTCTCTGGTTTGATTTTCAATAGGTCGTGGAGTTTGAAAACTTATTTGTACCGTTCCATCAGGCATTCTTGTCATTCTAGAATCTGATTGCATCATTGGCTGACTTTGATTTTGAAAATTTTCATAGTTTGTCACCCATGTGGATGGAATCAATTCAAGCAACCTTTCTCGAGATATTTGTCTAGGAATGTAATGATAGACAGGTTGGGAATTATTGTCAACTTTAATGAACAGGGCAGTATTTTCACATTCACGGGGCAAAGGGGTAACTATATCAAAAGCATGATTCTGTAATCTATACACCATTTGATAACGGAGTGTAGCTACAGTGGCTGTTTCAATTGGTCTGGTTCTAGTAATCTGTAATTGAACTTTAAAAGCAGAGCTCAAATGGGGGTCTTTAATTGGGATGTTAAAGTTTGGGAAGAAGGTAACAAAAATGGTGCCAGCATTTAAAGTTGTTTGTACAGTTCCTATGCAAGCATGCTGGTATTCTAAAAATCTGGAATCTAACAAAGCAATTCGGGAAACTGCTTCCATACCTTTTCTTCCATGAAAGGTTAAGGCTAATTTAATGGCTCCAAAATGAATATGTGTATACCCATCTTTAAGCCATTGGGAAAAAAGGTTTCTAGGTAAGGTGAAGGTTATGTATTGCTCAGCTTGGGTAGCAGGGATTTGATGTTGATCTTGAACATATTCTTTGATAGCTTCAGGATTCTTTTTTCCACAAAGTTTTTTGATTCGTTTGGTCCAATTTAAGCTAGATTTATCATAAACATGATAAGGATTAATTAATTGAGAACTAGTTTCAGAAAACTTTTCAGGAGTATAGGTTATTTCAAAAAGGTGTTCTTGTTTAGAAAACATGGGACCTAAATCTGGGCTAGAAGAAGAAGCACCATCTAAAGAGATATCCGAGACACTTTCTTCCGTCATTTTGAAATAATCTACATAGATGACTGTAAATTTTGAAATAAAGGTTAAGGCCAACTTTCCTTACCAAGTTAACAATGTAGGAACTCCTTACATGGCCTTCTTACTTCAACAGAGCTCCTGTTATGTTAACTTTTCGAAAAGTATTGACAGTGGAATAATATCAACACACTAAAATTAACCTTTAATTCATACTATGTTTTCTGATGCGAGAGATCCTAGATCAACTAGGCAGACGCAGAGCATACTAATATCAGTATGAACTATAGATTAACCCAATCATCAGAGTAAATTTAAGAATTAATCTCAGTAACAAGGCTCTGATACCAATATAGATGTGCAAGAATATAAGAACAAGATATAAACAAATAGACAAAAAACAGTAAACAATTAATGTTTTTTTAGGGATGTATCTTATTGAAATTGATATTTAAGATCAAACCCTCAAATGTAATTTATGATCTTTTGATCCCTTTAGTAATTTTATAAGGAGTTTCAACCCCTTAATTGATATTTTCCCCAAAAAGTATTATAAAACAAGAATATTATTTTGTCCCTGAAAACTTTGATTAGAGGGACAATTTTGTGACTTTGATGAAAAGAATTAGATGAAACAGTGCTCATGTGAAATATATATTACACATGTTTGATTTGTGCACATTACATATGAAAATTTATCCCATTGCAAAATAGTTTACCATAAAATAGACCAATCCGTATGAGAAAATCTCCATACTTTATGAAGTGGGTAGGAGCTTTCAGTTGGAACTTTTTCTCTCCCAAACTTATTTATCAAATACAGCCTATGGCTGTGAGTTCCTCACAAAATCACCTGCAACCCTCCTTTCTCTTTCTAAAACCCTCACCAATCTCTCAACTGCTAGCCCTAGCTGAGCTCTCTCTCTCAACCCTCTTTGTGACTCCCTGCAACTCTTCTCCAAACTGCAGTCTCTACAACCTTCCTTCATTATCTGCCATTTACTCATGTTAGGGTTTGGCAGATCGAGTTCTCAGTTGAAAGAGCCACAGAGCTACCCAAAAAACCATTCACTGTGCCTAGATCCATACTTCAAGAAGCGACAAATCTAAAAAAAGGTATGTAAAATTTTATTTGGGTTTTTTATTTTTTTGGTTTGGCAGGTTTTTCCTTATACTCTACTATTTGGCTGCCTTTCTCACCAGAAGAACCTTTGTCAAGTAACTTCTTTCTGTGTTATCTTGATAACTCAAAACCTAAAATGCCCACTGTTTTTTTCTTTTCAATCGCATTTTGCTATAACTTAAACATGAATTTCCGGGGTATTTCTGTTCTCTCATCATCAAACACTTGTGTGTTTAAGTCTGAACTTTTTGATTTCTTTCCTAGCATCACATCGATTTCTTTATTGGATTTATCAAATGACATGGTTTTGAGCAAATTTATTTAATGTTACCCTATCTTGAAAATGTATTCCTAAGCTCTTCTTCGTTTCCCACAAGTAAATATTTTTCGATTTCGATATGAGTTTCTAATTTTACTTCTTAGCTTTTTATTGTTTTTCTCATCTTGGGTAGTATGGCTTGAGCAATTTTTTCTCATAATATTGCGGATGTTTTGTGTCATGCTGCCCTGAGCAGTTATTTTTTACTGAATAGAAAATAAACTCAGCAATGTTTTCCATCTATTTTGCTTTGAAACTTTTACTTTTCACTCACTGAATATAGGGGCATATTAGAGATCTAAAATATATGTTCAAAATTCAGAAATATGTTTTGAAATTTCAGATAATATCTGAAATATGCTTTGAAAATTCAGAGAAAAATTCATAAATCTGAAATAGAGATCATATGCCAAGACAAAATACTTAATAGTTAATAGTTTGATGCTTGTCAATTAGATGATCCTGGTGCCTGTCATCAACTGGATCTTGATAAGCAACTTTACAATGGTTTATAGTTGCTTGAGTTGTTTAGAAGTGAATTTTTCATTTGTCTTAAAAAATCTGAAGTGATGAGTGTTTTCAGGTTAGAAGAATGCACCCAAATTATTTTCTCATTTTCACAACATTTTGTAAAGTTATCAAATTATTGAATCAGTTAGACAGCTTACTTCTGATGTGATTGCCCGTAATTGTATGATTTAAATGAGGGAGCCTCTAGATATACATCTTTTAATTGAATTCTCTTATGAAATTCATAGGTAGATGTTGGGAAGCTTTTCTCATTCATCGGATCATATGCTTTATCTAGATTAATTTTGACATCCTGTAGAAAGTTGTATGGATGGGCATTAAGAGATGTGTCATAATGGAAAAAAATATTTGTGCCTTTTTTTTTTTTCAGCCTCGTGAAACTCATAATTTTTAATAACCTAGAGGAGTATAACTTTTGCATAGAGGAAATACACTGTCTTTTTTGAGGCTGTAGTGGAATGTAAATTGCTTAAAGGAATGATATTACCCCTGCTTGTTTGGAGATAGAAATAACAAAAAATTTGTTACTTTGAAAAAATAACAAACAATTTGTTACTTTCAAAAAGTAACAAAGAATTTGTTCGGTATTTATTTTCCCCACACTTTTCTCCCTTACACGTAATGTTGACTCTATGATTGCTGAGGGCTGGTTTGGGCTGGAATCCCTTATCCGAAGGGACCTAACTGAAGAGGAAATCACCCATTTCCAGGCCCTATCGTCTATCCTTCACTCTCTCTTCTTTCTGCCTCATGTTGACGATGTTATAGTCTCGACTCTTACCCCCTCTGGGAGCTTCGCGGTCTGCTCTTTCTACAAACATTTAACTTGGCTTCATTTCGCCTCGGGTTCTCTAACCTCGGCACAATCAAAAGTGTGGAGCACCATTGCTCTACCTAAAATCCAGACCTTCAACTGGCTAGCTTTCTCTCACAAAGCACTCACATTGGATAATCTTCAGAAAAGAGGTATCCCCATTCCCAATAGGTGTGCTTATGTGAATGTGAGGAGGAAACAAACTTCCACCTCCTTATTCTCTGTGACTTCTCCTTTGATGTTGGGGGTCATGCCTGCAACATTTTGGCATTAACTGGGTCACTCCTCCCTAAATTAAGGCCCTCATCTCTTATGAACTTGACTCATGCTGGCTTAAGGCTGGGAGAATCATGTGGAAGGCAACGATATCTGCAACAATCTGGACAGTTTGACTAGAAATAAATGATAGAATCTTTCTCGGCACTAAACTCCAACTTCGACTATCTTCCAAAAGTCCATCTCTTTGGTAACTTTATGGGTCTCGAATCACAAGATTTTTGCAGGCATACCAGGGAGTTTCTTCCTTTCCCATTGGTGCAATGTCCTTCACTTTCGACAGCACTACAAGGACAAATAATTGGCAACCTCCGTCAGAGGGTTTCATCAAGTTGAACTTTGATGGATGCTCCCTAGGCAACCCTGGCCCAGCTGGAATAGGAGGGGTTTTCAGAGACTACAATGGCTTTATCCTTCTCTCTCTTTCTAAACACATAGGCCACAAGGATTCTCATCAAGCTGAAGCTTTGGCTCTATTATTAGCAATGAAACGGTACAATCAATCTTGGGGTCTTCACCTCATAGTGGAAGGTGCTCGAAAAACGTCCTCTCTTGGGCAAGCAGTACTAGCCCTCCACCTTGGCACTTTTTTGCAATTTTTGATGAGATACACCACATATGCAGGGCTATGGACGTCTTATGGAGGTATATATGGAGGACATCTTATGGAGGCATATATGGAGGACGCCCAACGATTACGTAGATCGGTTGACGAAAGAGGGAGCTAGAAGTCAAAGGCATGATACTCAAGCCGGGTCCACCTTCTTTTTTGCGCAGAACCATTGGCACACTACTTAAAGCTCCCTGCTCGTGTTGGTGGTTCTTCTTGAAAATACCTTTGTATATCCTTGTATGTGGGCGTCTCTCTAAGCCCTTTTTGTATATAATAGTCTGTATGATTTTTTGCCATGTCCCCAGTTGTGGGCGACTTCGGAATACCCTTGTAATTTTTTACCTTTTTTAATACAAGTTAACTTCCTAAAAAAAAATATTGTTCGGTAGTTGAAATAAGTAACAACGAAGGGTATTTATGTTATTTCACATAGCCTCTGTATCAAATAGCATAACAGAATGATAGAAGCATCTTTATGTCAAATGATGTAAATGCCCCTTATTGTTCCTCATTTCAAATACCAAACCATTATTCGCAAAACCGGCTGGTTTGAATCGGAATCGGCCGGTTAGATCGGAAATGCCATGGTTCCGACTCCTGTTAGGGCCGGTTTAGGGGTACTAGTAGCCTAGGGTACACCCTCAAAATATTTTTGGCCCAAAACCAGATTGTTAGAGGTCGAATCAGCCATTTTTTAAGTAAAACCAGCCGGTTTTATGCTAACCGGACGGTTAGACGATATAACAGACACTTTTACGAAATAACGGTTATGTACCCGTTACAGCTGTTATTTTGAAATCAGGGCCATTATTTGTAGCAAGCATTCTTGAATCCAAATTTTCACTTTTTTTTATTCGTTTTCGTGCCTTTCTTTTTTTCTTTTTTCGTGATTTATTGCCATAAATCATTATGTAGAATCTAGAAAACAAGAAATTTGGTTTGAAACATCGAAAAAAAAAGAGTTTTCTTGCATCAAAATGGCGGATTTTTTTAAGTTTTTTAAAATTTATGTCATTCTTTCAATAATTTCTTCAATACCTAATGGTTCTTTAAGAAATTTGGTGGGTTTGATCGATAATTGAACTATTTATCAAATTCATGTTTCAATTTGTTCAAAAACAAAAATATTATGGGTTGATTTTGGCCCGAAATGCTGCTGCTCAAAGAACTTGTGTTTGATCCAAAAACACAGATTTTTTATTAATGTATTGGTCGGTTTTATCAAATTGAGTTGTGGATTTTGATAATCACGGCTTAATCTCTCAAATAAAATAGGCATATTTATGATTGATTAAATGTTTTAATATGAATTCTTTTGTTGCACCATATCATGAAAATTTCATAAATTTGAAATTTCGACCATTTTCTCAATTAAATTAAAAATGTAGAATATTTTTTTATGAGATTTGGTTCGTTTGAAAGATGATCAAAGCCTTTACAATGCATGTATGTTTATTTGTTCGATTATCCAAACATTGAGGGTCGTTTCTTGCTCGAAATGTTGCTTGATTTTAGGGGTTTTTGAAAAATCGATTTTTCTAAAAAAAAATATTTTGTTTACTAAAATTATGTTTTTTGATGACTATGGGAAGTGTTTTTCTATTTTGTATAGTGAACTTATTTTTAATAGAATTATGATTTTTTAATAAAATTATGTTTTTGGATGAATATGGGAAGTGTTTTTCCATTTTGCTTAGTAAAATTATTCTTTTTTATAAAATTATTTTTTTTGATGAAATTGATTCTTCTTTTTGATAAGTGGATGATAATTTCACTCGATCTTTTGCTTGATTTTTTTAATTATGTTTTTTTAAGTGCATGATATAATTATATTTGTAATGATGGAAATGGAACATCTTATTTTTTTAAGTGCATGCAAAAATTTTGGTTGCCTTATGGTCAATGAAACACTACACCATCGTCTTGTATGTGCTTGGTTCTTCTCTTTCTTTTTTTTTTCTTTTTTTTTTTTCATTTTCTATTAAGGTTTTTGGAATGTTATGGAAAAAGTCTTTAAAAGATTAGCTGATTTTTAAAAAATCGGCGGATTAACGCAGGATCGGTCACTGGCCGATCCCGATCTGGCCCGATTCCACACACACACACACAGAGAGAGAGAGAGAGAGAGAGAGAGAGAGAGAGAGAGAGAGAGAGAGAGAGAGAGAGAGAGAGAGAGAGAGAGAGAGAGAGAGAGTAGAGTAGTAGAGTAGTAGTAGTAGTAGTAAGTACGTAGTAAGTAGTAAGTAAGTAAGTAAGTAACGTAGTAACGTAAGTAAGTAAGTAA
>NW_006499207.1:996603-1019780 GCF_000471905.2 Amborella trichopoda | reverse complement strand
GTTAGGTTTGGTTGTGTTGTGTGTGTGTGTGTGNGTGTGTGAGAGAGAGAGAGAGAGAGAGACAGAGAGAGAGAGATTCTTATGTTTTCTGATATGTAGTTTTACCATTGAAAGGAATTTAGAGTTTATGCTAGATTTAGGCATTTTACCGTTCTTATTGCCTCTTTTTAGCGAGAGGTTCCACAATCCCAGTGTTTGAAAGATCAGCAAGTTTAGTTGTCTAACCTCAGCTACTTGGTGAGTCTTGTGGTTCTTTTTTTTTCTTTTATCTGAAAGACTTAGTCATCTCATGTAGTGTTTTGTAGAGTGCTCGTGAGTTGCCTCAGCTCAAGACTAGGTCAAATCTTAAGCCGAGTCTTTGCTTATAAATCTTGTACAATTTATTGAATACTCCATGTAGTTTTTCATTTCTAATCATTGCATTTTCTGAGAAAACAATTGAGAATATGAAAATCTCTCATTTGTGCACTTTAATCCTTCTCAATTCTCGTGCCTATTTTATGTCTTGTATGCAAAGCTTTATTGTTCGTGAAAATTATAACCCTAACTAATGCTCTTTAGTGATCTTCTGCAATTCTAAGCATATCAGGTTTATTGGTCTAATAGGCTCGGGTGCACATATGAATTCAGTAAATAAAGTCTCATCTATAAGTAGCAAAAATTGACTAAGCAACTTGACTTGTTTAGTAAACAAGTTTTATAAATGAAAAAATGGGAATGTACCCATGGTTTTTCTTTTCTATTATTCTGTGTTCTTGAGCTGGGTTGATTCCCATAATTGACACTTTTTTTGTTTCCAAAATAGTTTGTAAAACTCACCTAGTTTTCGAGTTTACTGTTCAACTTGGAAAGTCAGCTTGGTTGGCAGTGGACACTGTAGAACTCTTCCTACATGTCACAGAGTCCTGCTTTCATTTTTTATGTATTGGTAGTGTTTCTGTGTGATGGATTCATTAGCAAGTTCAGAGTTGCATTTAGTTCTTATAGGAATATGGAGAGATTTATTGCTTTTTCGTATCTCAAGGTTTATGCAGAGCATCTTCTGGATCCACTAGTGGCAATCTTAAATGCATTATCTGGACAAAACTACTATCTTAGTAAGCTAGTTCCAGCTCATGTGTATATGATTTCTTTTCATAAATGATGTACTGGCTGGCTTTATCCATTGCTACATTTTGCTAAGTTGGGATATGAGCTTCGGTCCACTAATGTCCATGAGAAAATGATGAACATGCGAAAGACCAACTACGAAGTTAAAAGCATACCTAAATCAAAGGTGAGTTTTTTTTTTTTGTTCCTTTTTGTCCTTTCTATATTTTTTCTTTTGACTTTATGGCCCACTTACTGCACATGAATAGGTGAGAATTATTTGGTGACTTTGTCGTATGGCAACGATCATTTAAGATCTCACTTTCTGCATAGATGGATCCCAAGTATCAACATTCGGGCATCCAACTCTTCGTAATGAGATTGAAGATGACACTCCCTCAACAAGTTTGTAACTGTGGAGCTGCAAAGATTAAGCATGGAGATGATGAGAATATCGAGATTGCTGAGGATATGGAGGTTTCTTGTTAGTGTTCAATTGCATTTTGGTTGTGGATGAACAATGCATTTTAAATGCATTTTGGTTGTGGATGAGTTATTGTTGGTTTTGAATTCTTTTTCTGAACATGTAATAGCGTGTTGGATAAGTTGGAAATGGGTCTTTTCTGAACTTGGTTTTGCAACTTCTTTGCTCAGTAATTAGTTGTGGGTTTGAGCCCAATTTGTTCATTGGGTCTTCTCTGATAATGGCATACTCTGGTTATGGGGATTTTTTCGCGGGCAGGCTTTCTATGCTTCCCCTACAACATAAAATGTATATACTTTTGCTTATCCAACCCTTCATTCTGACTGGAGGGCTAAGATTGCCCCAATCACAACATCACGTCACTACACTATTTTATTTTTAATTTTTTTTCTACAAACTATTTTGACACCAAATTTTGGATGTCCAATCCTCTATTAAACTCGCATTAGAGAAAAATATTAAAAAAATATTTCCAATAAATAAATTGGCCAAAATACCCCTAAAAGTTTTAAGGGGCATTTTAGTCATTATATTTCATCAAAAAGTTATTTTTAATAGTTTTTATAGGTGCTCCCCAATGAGAAGATGATACATACAAAATTTCATATTCATACAATATGTATAACCAAAAACTAAAACTGAAATACTTTGAGACGTCGAATCTAAGATCAAACGGTGCGTGGCTCTCTTGATCAAAATTGGATGGCTGGATGGTAGGGGAAGCATAGATATTATATGTTGTAGGGGAAGTATAGAAACCTTGCCCTTTTTTCTTAGGCTCGAAACATGTTTGATGAATTCATCAAAGAAATTCAGCAATTTGGAATGTTGTGATCTTTGTTAACCTCGTAACAAAATGAGGAGCATGTTTACATGGACTGCCATGATGAGTGGGCTCGCGCAAAGTGGGCAATTTGAAGTTGCATTTGATGTTTTAGAGATTTGCTTGTGCAAGGTTTTGATACTGTAGAGGTTTTCTTTGGGGTGCAAGGTGAAGAAGGTTTTCACAGAGAGACTTCCTTGTAAAAATCTAGAGAAAATTTTTTTGATATATGGTTATGGTCTGTGGTGTGGTGATGGTGGGTGATACAAAGGGGACAAGTGGGTGATACAGTTATAGTAGCTAGGAAGTGGTGGTGTGGCGATGGTGGCAATTAGGTGGTAAAATGATGAAGAGTTGAGAAATGTGCATTCTGAGAGATTGTGGAGAAAGGCGGTGTTTCCTTTGTTGTAGCTTTATGTTCTCCTTTGAGTTCTCATCTGCATAGGAACCCCACTATTTTGGTTCGAGATGATATTATTAAAGAACGAGAAACGAGAATTCAATCAGCAGTGATCGTGAATTTTAGGGAGAGATTTTGGAAGTATAGATGTTCTAGGAATGGGTTGATCAGATTTGGACTAAGATCCCGAGCCTGTGTCGCTCAATCCCAAGAAGTAAATTTATTTGTTTTCCAGATTTTTGAAGCTATTAAAGTAATCGATCAGAGATTTTGACGCTTACGGGGGGCTGATTTGGTTGCAGAAAAGATGGATCCCCTCCTTAAAAGCCTCCCTGATCAAACTAAAATCGTCATGGTTTACGATTTTTGGTATTCTAATCATTGCTTGGTCTTCTAAAGATGTAACAAATCTATGTGATCAGCTGATCAAGATTGATTGGAATTTAACCAGCTATCATGCCTTTGTTTTCCTGGCAGAAACTAAAAGTATAAATCATCCTAAAGAGGGTATCCTAAAGATGGGAGGCTTTGATTTTAAACTGGTTTTTAAAGAGATTCGAATTCAGAAGGGAGGTTTCGTTGAAGTCCTAAAGAGGTGAAACATAGCCTGCATGGTGAGCAAAATGTTTATAAGGATGATGGTTCCCAGAAGCCATTAATGTAGGTCTCAAGCTGCAACAATGGAGTTTAAAAAAATGACAACCAATATCATATCTGAAAATTTCGTGGGAGGGCAAGTTCAGGCAATTCTTACGCTGCCACGTCATCTCTCAAAGGGAAACGTATCATTAAAAAATGGGTTGTTAAATTTGATCGACACATTCCAAAAAAATATGCTATGGAAATTCCTTGCCAAAATTCATATGTTTTGGAAAGCAATGTTATTCCTTGCCATAATTGGTTTGAAACTTTTGGAAAGTTTCCCTTTGCATGTTTGGATGAGTGGCCAATTAATTCCTTCCCACAATCTTCCATCAAAGATAAAAAAATTCTGCAGCTTTAAAAAGATGTTCTATTCCCACAAGTAACCCCAAAGAACACCATTGTTGGGTTTCACGCTGACTCCTTCTCTAATACGAATAAAGAGAGGAAATCTGAAGAAGAAAAGATGCAGTAGATGAGTTCATTTGAGAGAGTCGCTTCCAAGCAGTTAAAGACACAAACGAAGGGGAAGTTTGTTGAAAAACCAGTGCTGGTTTATAATGTCAAGAGTGAGGAAGAAGATAGAGAAGGAAGATATGTTCTTTCTACTTGTAGTGATAAACTTTGGAAAAATCTTGAAAGTGTTGTTCTTGATAACAGTAGTCAAAGCCTTAAAGAACACCAGCTGAAAGAACCTCTTATAGTTCCTCCGATTGCTATGAGACCACCAAGTGATGATGCTGATGATGAAGTTCTTGTAGTAGATAATTTTGAGGGATATGATGACTATGACAAGGTCAATGATGGCATGTCCTTAGTGATCCGACCTTTGGAAGTTGGTATAGTTTTGGATGCAATTAATGTGTGTTATGGTGACTCTCTTGATGCCATTACAGATACCTTAAAAGAGGAGCATAGAAAGGAACTAGAGGAAACGCTTGTTGGGAGCAAAATTCAGAAATCCAAGAAGAAAGGAAGGCTTCAAATAGAACTTGACAATTTGGTATGTCATATTAACTATGATCACGGTGAGGTAAGTGCTTGTCCTCATGCTCATTTTCTAGCTTTGTTGCCTATGTTTGCTGGTCCTTCAAGGGTTACCAAACATAGAGATGTTACCAGTATGTATAAAAGTGTTATGTTGGAATGTCAGGGGCCTCAATAGTACTCAATACAAGAGAGATGCTCTCTCTTTTTGCAGAAGGAAAGGCCTAATCTCTTGCTTCTTCATGAAACTAAATTGGAGGCTCCGACTATTGGTACTGCCAGATTGGTTTGGGGAAATAGCTCGCTAGATTTTTTGGGAGTAGATTCTTATAGTTCTTCTGGTGGCATTTGGGTCCTTTGGGACCTTTTGGTTTTGAGTGCTTCACAAAACTTTATTTCAAGTAGAGAAATTTTCACTGTTTTTCAGGGGCCTTTAGATAATTTTTCTTGGTGTTTATCTGTGGTATATGGGCCTAATGGAGCTGTTGATAGATCTGTTTTTTTTTAGGAACTAGCAAATATTCAGTTAGAAAGCTAAAATTCTTTCTATGGGGGGAAGATATACATTGATTAAATCTACTTTATCCAACATCCCAATATATTTTATGTCCTTATTTAAGATGCCAAAAGAAGTTGAAAAACAACTAGAGAGAATTATGAGAAATTTCTTGTAGGAAGATGATATAAGAAAGAAAAGATTTCATCTGGTGAGTTGGAAAAAAGTTTGTAGACCAATGAAGGAAGGGGAATTGGGTGTTAGGAGACTGAAACATATGAACTCGGCACTTTTAGTAACAATACAAGTTTGTCCCATGTTTGGAGAGGTATTGACTATGAGAGATCTATGTATCTACGGTAATTCTGAAAAATAGTGGGGAATGGAGAATACACTCTCTTTTGCAAATGGATTAGAGATGACCTATTGAGATACCTTTTTCTTGAGGTTTTCTCAAAAACTTTAAACCCGCTAGCATCTGTCAAGGAGGCTAGTGGGGGTGTTTATACTAATATTATTTGATCAATTCCTTGTAGGTACATGAGAGGTATAGACAGATTCATTGAGGAGTATCGAACATTATTGGAATTATTGAATGACACATATTTGACTCCAATATGGATGATAGCTTTATTTGGGATTTTACCCCTTCGGGAGATTTTTTTGGTTAAGTCAACCTACAATCTATTATTTTATGATCGTTAGAGAGAGTTGGATGCTAGTTTATTCAAGACTAAGACAATGAATGTGTTTCTTAAAGTGCAACTATTCTTATAGATCCTGTGTCAAGATAAATTAACAACTGTTTGACAAATTGAAAAAGAGGGGGTTTATTATCACCAATGTATGTATCCTATGCAAAGATGGTGATGAAACTTCACAACATCTTTTCCTCTCATGCCCTTTTGTTACATATCTTTGGGATTGAGCTCGGCAGTGCCTCAATCTGTCATTACCTTTGCCCCAAATTGTTGGAGCTCTTATTGACCAATGGACCACACCAGATATTTCAAAGATGAGAACTATTCTTTAAAAATCTATTTGGGTTAGCCTTATTTGGAATGTGCGGAAGGAAAGGAATAGAAGAATATTTGATAGTATAAGTACATATATGTCTAGATTACAATCGAATATTTTGACAATTGCAGTTGATTGGTTCCTTGCACATAAGGATAGTGGATTTATTCTTAAAAGTCTTATCCTTAGTAATCCCTTGGCAGTAACGACTATTGGTGTTACCACGAACACTCGTAGTGAGGTTGTTTGGATGAATTCCTTCAAACTTAATTTTGATGGAAGTTCCCTTGGCAATTCAGGGCTCGCTGGCTATGGTGGACTCATCAGAAATAATTTAGGTCACATTATATTTTCTTACTCGGGTCTTTGTGGTATCACAAAAACAAATGAGGCGGAAGCAAGAGGTTTATTAAAGGTTTGAAATTGGTTTGCACTTTGGAAGGGGACAGGATTGTCGAAGGAGGCTCGAAAAATATCATTACCTGGAGTAAGAGAAAGGCTCATATTCCTTGGATATTAATGACTATTTTTCATCAAATTTGGGATATTTTGTCAACCTCTATGGCAACAATCCAACATTGTTATAGAGAGGTGAATGAAGATGTTCTTGTCAAAGGAGGAGTCCATACTCCCTCTCTGTTGGTTATTCATTTCTATAATTTTGTGTCTTTGCATGAACATCTTGTACTTTACATATGAATAAATGATAAATCGTATGTTACCATTAAAAAAAGAAGAGGATATGAGGATTATTCTCATGGGGATGAAGAGGGAATCAAGGAAAGAAAAGAAGACCTAGGTTTAGAAACAATAAGCACTTGAATAAATGGGAAACACGAAGGTCACCTGAAGTTGAGCCATATAATACCTTCCCATTTGGTTTTGGGTTTAATGATATTTAATTTGAGCATTGTAGTTGTCTTTTGTATCTTTGGGAGTCCATCTTGAATTCACTCGGAAGGCAATTTTTCACTTTTGGATAAATTATGGAGAGCTGACATTTGGTAGACGTACAAATGAACAACACTTGATTAAGGCAACCCAGTCTTTATCTGTAGTTTCTATAGCTTATAAATGGTGTTTCATTCCTTGAACACGAATTGTTCAAGAATGTCTCAATTTCCTCTCATGCAAGTCATAGTTGTGAGTGCTCTCTTTCACCATTTGGTTTAGATAGATCCATATATTTTTGCTCCTTTCTTGGATATGTATTGTAGTATATATTTTTGCCTAACAAACTCAGGCCGCTATTTTGGGCCTGCTATGCTTACCATTTGGGCTAAAGATATACTTGATATAATGTTGTTCCATCTTTGAATATATATTGTTGCAGATACTTCTGGCTAGCCAAATCAATCATTTATTTATTGCGCAACTTTTCCGCATCCTTTGTAATCCAAGGCACAAATATAAGAATGACATGAAGTTGCCATTTTTTTGAGCAATTCTCATCATGTTCAAAGTCTTGGTATGACTCATTATTCTTTTTAGAATGTAATCCATGTATCCAAAAATGCAAGCAATTAGATGTTTGAAAGACTAATATTTGACTCTTTATGGGATTGGGTTCATTATCATCTAATTCCAACATGATTCTGCCTTCCTATACAAAGCCCCTGAATTTAGAAAATGAGACTAATTTATTATGCATATCCAATATTGTTAGGTGATATTTACTTGTAAGTAAATGATATTAATTTTTTGGATCAAAATAGAGCATAACAACAATTTAATCCTGGTTCTTGAGCATGAACAAGTAAGACAGAGACCTAAATTTGGGCATTGTGTGGGAAGGGGTCAGATCCCTTACTTTCGTCAATCCATAACATTGTGTTGGTGCTCAGCTCAACCCTCAGCAGTGTGGGGTGTCTTTTTTACCACTTTATGCATCCTATAGTTACAATGTGACAACCCACAAATTTGTGCTAGACCAGCCAAGATCCATCACCATGGGGATCCTGAAGCAAGTCTAAATTCCAAGTTATATAATTGTCCCTCCCATCATGTTTTGTAAGGATGAGATAATATATGTATTTTTTTAACTATGTTGTGGTTGATTTATACAAAATGGTTTGCTCGTATAAACTTATGGAAAATTGTTTCATGGTGGCCTGCATTTCTACATGTGCCGTCTAGAACGTGTAAAGCATCCATCTTAAAGATGGATGCAAGTAGGTGTTCCATCTAAAAACAATGGAAACCAACGGTCAAAATATTTTCTTATTAGAATATATTATTTCTAGTTTTTAAAATTGATTTATTTTTTCATATTCAAGATCTCCAGTTCGAGATTACATGTCCTAAAAACTTAAGTCTTAAAATACATCTCAAAATAGATTTATTATGAGGCCCGCATTTCTATATATGCGGGCTTGGCCTCATAGAAACCGGGTCCTAAAATTATTTAGGAAAATTGTTTCATGTGGGCTAGACCGCATTTCTACACGGTCCAAATGTTTTCTTATTATAATAATTATTTTTAGTTTCCAATTTATTTTTTTTTCCATATTCATAATCTCTATGTTAAAGGTTATATATTCTCTAAAAATTAGAATCAAATTATATTTTAAAAATATATTTATTGCCAAGCCTGCATTTCTACAATATGCGGGATGGTCGCATAGAAATCGTGTCCAATTATTTATGTATGCAAATAGTTTATAGAAAAAGAGTTTTTCAAATTTGTTTTTTACCATGTTAGTAAAGGCGTCTGGAAAATCATGTAATCATAGTAATTTGTTTGGTAAACTATATTTCAAGAGGGAAAATTTCTATAATTTCCCACCATATACATCGTATATACTTCTCGTTCTATCCAGTCGTCCAATTTAAATGAGCGGTAGAGCTTACTTGTCTCAAAATGTGACAAATGAACAATTGGCCATATGATCCGAATATGAATTCTTATAGAATTTTCTTTTAATTTCTTTCTACAAATCATATGAATGAAATTTAGTATGTTCATCATCTCAATGGGTGTGAGTGCACCTAAAGATAATATTAATAAAATATTTTTTAAAAAATAAAATGATCAAAACACTCCCAAAACTTTCAGAGGCATTGGTCATTTTATTTTATAAGGAATATTTCTATTTATTGCAGGGCAAGTTTAAGTGAGGATCGAACGCCCCAAATTTGGTGTCAAAATGTTTTTGTAGAAAAAAATAAAATATAAAACAATGTATAAGTGTGACATTATGATTGGGGTCATCATAACCATTCATTCAAATTGTATGACTGGGACATAAAGGAAGTATATAATATGCAAATGGTGGAAAAGTGTTAACAATTTTCCCATTTTGAAAACCTTAAATACAATTTGTTTTTAACCATTCATCAATGAATAAAATTATGCCATTATTTCGGCAATTCTCTCTCCCTCTCTATCTCTCACTTAAAATGATGAAGAGAATGAAATTGCTCCACTATTTCAACATATCTCTCCCTCACACTTTCCTTTCATTCAAAGTAGGGAAGTTTATTATTTTGAAGGTTGTCGCATTATTACTTATTGTGATGGGTAAGCCTAAAAAACTCAACATTGGGGTTAGGGTTATGGTGGTAGCACCACTTGTGCCCCAGCTAAGGTCTAAGCTTCGATTCTCACCTATCACATTCATCCTCATTGAATTACCCAACAAAATAAAACAGGCTAAACCCCCCCTAAAAAAAAAAAACACCCCCAACAAAACAAATAGAAAAAAGACTAAAATTTCATTATTTTGACATCTCTCTCTTTCTAATTGAGAGAGAGACCATTGATATTAGATAGATATCATACATGACCATTTGATATGTATCACTACATGATTACCAAAATATTTCTCACAACATGCATTGTCAAAAAAAAAGAAATAAATAAAAAATAAAAAATCTCATAGCATTTATCTATATTCAATACCACAACAATGTTCAATTTTGCCTGGCAATGCTGATGAAGTTACAAAGTTCCAATTCAATCCGTTTTTTCAAAAGATAAAATAGGCAAACACTAATAGAAACAATTATAAATGATAGCACAAAGTACATCTCCTTCCTAAGATGTGTATACCACAAATCGCTAGCCCCGAAGAATATGTAGTAGTTTTTAGTAGGCAGTTCCTCTAAGGACCCAATTTCTATGTGGCAAAGCCTGCATATGTAGAAATGTGGGCTTATTAATAAATTTATTTTTGGGACGAATTTTTGGATTTAATTTTTAAGGACACGTAATCTCTAACATGGAGATCATGAACATGAAAAAAATAAAAAAATTTAAAATAATAATTTTAGTAAGAAAACATTTGGACCATTAGTTTCTATTATTTTTAGATGGAACACCTACTTGCATCCATCTTTAAAAATGGATGCTTTACACTTTCTGAATAGCATATGTAGAAATGCGGTGCAACTCGCATGAGACAATTTTCCTTCCTATAATACATATTCAATGTTTGCAATATAGTAATGAAATTTAGTACCAAAACATTCAATCACATTCAATATATAACTATAAACATTTCAGACCCATAATGTGCTCAAACCAATGCATAACCACAAAGTTTCAATCCCATCCTATTATGGAACAAAAATGATTTCCATTGCATAACTAGACATTCTCAATTCTATGTACAAGAAGTAGAACAAGTATCATCATGCCAAACAAGTATGATAAGCAATGTTTAAAGACAAGTATCATGGCCCATGCCCTTGCTCATTCCTCCTTTCAAATCCTTGCTTCGAAATGCATTGAAATTATAGTTGGATTATATAAAGAAAAGTTATCTGAAAGATATTTTTTAAAAACCTTAAAGATATTTATGAATCATAATAGGGCAACGATATTCTTAGTTATTCCTTAGCAATACCACAAGGGCTGGATAGACAAGATGTTAAGCGAAATGTAACCTAAACTTTTATCTTTATACTATTTGTACTTTGAAGGAACAATTATGTATTTTGTTGATATTTGGATGGACATGTACTTGTCGACCTCTTTGAGTATGGGATTTTGTAGTTATATTTGATTTGTTTGCTTTTTATAAATGTATTTTCTTTGGATGTTTCTTGCAATGACATATATTATGAGTATTTTGATATATTATTTAAATTTTATATTTTTTATATTCTTTTATCTTACTTGTAATTCATTTGTCTTAGTATTTTGACGTCTAGCTTTTGTGTTTACTATCACCAAACATAGTATTGATATGGACCCAGACCAAACTCGCAAAAGAGTTGTTGCAATCTTATGTACATGGGTAATATGAAATTTTTAGGATAAGATTCATATACCACCCATTTAGGTGGTACGAGTACACACTTCAGTGGTTATTGGGGCTACATTCATTGAGTATTTAATTCATACTCATAGATAAAATTCTTTTGATCTTATACGTATGGATGTTAACACTTTTTCAAGGTTATGTCGGATACTCCTAAGGATATCCCTACTGAGGGATAACAAGAATATTGCAATAGAACTAGCAACAATTTTCTTGGGGACACTCAGTCAGGGTATTACAAATTTGCTACCAACATTCATGAGTAACCATTAGTAGATATTTGAAAAGAGTTTCAAATGCAGTATTAAACCTGGGACCAGAGTACATAATAGGTATAAGAGTGGGTATTCATCCTTGCATCTCAGGCGACAATAGATTGCTCACTGCCTCTAGGTAATATAATAATTATATCGAAAAAAAATATTTTCAGCTATATATAGTCATCGTGTAACTTTTTTTTTCCCTGCATATTCAAAATTGTGTTGGAGCAATTGATGGGACTTACATCCCAACTTGTATTAAATCACACAATCATCCTCGATTTCGCGGCATAAGGTTCAAATATCTCAAAATGTTTTAGCTACAGTATCCTTCGAAATGACTTTTGGTCTATATTTTACACCACTATAAAGTGAGCGTCGTAAACCTTTTTTTGGGGTAAGTATGAGTGTTGTAAACCTTGATGTACAAGGATGAAAGAGGTAGTAATATCCAAGGATGAAAGAGGAGCTTTTTAGTTTACGACATGGTCGCAGCATGTGGTTAAGTGCACATTTGGCCTATGTAAAGCATGATTTGTCATCCAACAAAAGCAATTTCGATATTGATCGAGTACACAAATCAAGATTGTCATCGTAACCTGCATATTACATAACTTTATTAGGATGATAAGAAACGTTGTTACTAATGAGGAGTTAAGATTTGATTATAGAATGCTCGCCAGAGGCGACGAGAAATAATAACCAATCACAATAGGTTTGATCTCAATATTGCTAACATGATTACATGAGTCAAATATGAGAATGGTGCTGACATAGTAGGCAAGAGTAAGAGATAGGGCCAAGGTAGGGGTATAGGTGGCCACCTTGCAAACTACAATAACTACTTGATCAAGGGCGTAATAAGCAACATTATCCTTGGTAGCTTGCTTCCCACAAGGAGTTCATGATCCTATAGAACTTCTACACTTCTTTTTAGAAGGTTGACTCTTGGTACTTTTACTTGAAGTAGATGATGTAAACACCTCATCTACATCTTCCACCAGGTGAAGGGGTGGAGAGTTAAAATTACCAGATAAGCCACCCATCATTTCATTTGGGATTTCATCTCAATATTGTGTCCTTTTTAGTGGTAGTAACTTGAGTAGTGCAATTGCATGCAGCCAACTCACCAATACATTACTCTAGATCATCATATCTATGGATGTACCTTTATGAAATTTTGATCCCCATAAGTGTTTCTATACATTTAAAGTTATTACATTTATCACATGAGTAAAACAAATAGAGTTATAGACACACAGGATCCCTATAGACAAAAAAAAGTGTAGGCCTTACCACACAATTCGTTCCAAAAAACTTCATCATCTATCACCAACTTTTAGGCATCATTACACCTAAAGCCAGATAGGTTGTGCAGTTCCATTGAATGGGTTTAGTCACCCTTTAGGGTCCTCAAATTATGTGGCTTATCCTTATCACATTCTTCTTTATACTTAACTTTCATTGCCCTTACTATATTTCTCCAAAATATTGGGGTAAAAGTCCCTTACAGCTTTTGCTTTGTCATGAACTAGTCTTGAGTTGGAGTACATCCAAAGTTCTTTCTTTTCTTTTTAGTATGTCTACTAGAATATGAATCTTGGGAATCCATACCTAAAGGTAGAAGTACCCATAATCTATACAAACATTCTCATGACTTGTGATCAAATCCATATTGCTTTTATTTGAGATCTAAATCTAATTAGAGGAATGCACGGAGTATCCACGCATCTTATAACACTCCATATTATAGGCAAATTAAACAAATGCATAACAATCAATTCATCTTTCAAATAAATGCAATGGCCACCCCAGCTTTATTATGAGAGGAACTCATATACCCTTTTGGATAAAACCCCCATCTTCCACCTCCAAGTTTGAAAACATTACATAACATTTTTTATGATGTCATTCAATCAAATAAAAATTATGTGCAAATCTGGATAGAGAAAATATGCATGGCAATCAAACCATCATACATCTATAAAAACGCATTGATGCATGATATTTAATCCATCATTTACATTAATGCAATGGCCAACCCAATCTTATTATGATGAAACCCATCCACCCTTTTCATAAAAAAGCTTGTTTCTTCCATCGAGTTCGGAAACATCACAAAAAACAAAAAAATGATTCGCCATTCAATTACTCGATCCAAAAAATACTATGTGCAATTTGGATTAAGAAAATAGTGCATGGCAAGCAAACCACTATATTTTATGGACATACATTGATGCAAAACAATCAATCCATCTACGTTGATGCATAATAATCAATCCATCATTCAAATTAATGCAATGGCTAACCCACTCTTTTAAAAAATACAACTTTCTTCGACCAACAAAATCGAAAAGGTTGCAAAAGCTTTGGTGATGCATCACTCAATCATTCAACTTAATTCAAGTCTTTTATTGTAGCAAACAAGAAAACTCACATCAAAACAAAGAAAAGTCCCCATCATTTGGAACAAACTAACAAAACATGAATACATCTTGAAAGGAGCATAGGCAAAGGGCAAACGATATGAAATGCTTTCAGCATAAAAAATAATAAATTTGTAATGCAAATAAGATTATCCTATAATTTTTTATTCAAAATCTATGAAGCTTATGAGCAAATTTCAGAGCATATTTCAAAAATTATGAAACTATTAACTATTTTGTCTTTCCATATGATCCCTATTTCAGATTTATGAATTTTGCTCTGAATTTTCAAAGCATATTTAAGATATTATCTGAAATTTCATAACATATTTATGAATTTTGCTCATATATTTTAGATTTCTAATATGACCCTATATTCAGTGAGTGAAAAGTTAAAGTTTCAACACAAAATAGATCGAAAACATTGCTGAGTTTATTTTCTATTTAGTAAAAAATAACTGCTCAAGGTAGTATGATACAAAACATCCGCAATATTATGAGGAAAAATTGCTCAAGCCCTACTACCCAAGATGAAAAAAATAATAAAAAGCTAAGAAATAAAATCATAAACTCGTATCGAAATCTGAAAATATTTTATTGCGGGAGAAGAAGAAGAGCTTAGGAATACATGATGTATAAGATAGGATAACATTAAATAACTTTGCTCAAAACAAAAGAAATCGATGTGATGCTAGGAAAGAAATCAGAAATTCAGACTTAAACACACAAGTGTTTGATGATGAGAGAACATAAATACCTCAAAAATTTATGTTAAAGTTATAGCAAAATGCAATAGAAAAGAAAAAAAAAAGTGGGCATTTTAGGTTTTGAGGAGTTATCAAGATAACAAAGAAAAAATTTATTTGATGGAGGTTCTTCTAGTGAGAAAGGTAGCCAAATAGCAGAGTATAAAGAAACTTGCCAAACAAAAAAAACAAAAACTCAAATAAAATTTTGCATACCTTTTTCTAGATTTGTCACTCCCTGAAGTATGGATCTAGGCACAGTGAATGGTTTTCTAGGTAGCTTTGTGGCTCTTTCAATTGAGAACTCTATCTTCCAAACCCTAGCATAAGATAATGGCAGACAATGGAGGAAGGTTGTAGAGACGGCAGTTTGGAGAAGAGTTACAAGGAGTCACATAGAGGGCTGAGAGAGAGAGCACGGCTAGGGCTAGCAGTTGAAAGAATGGTGAGGGTTTCGGAAAGAGAGAGGAGGGTTATAGGTGGTTTTGTGAGGAACTCATAGCCATAGGCTGTATTTGATAAATTAGTTCGGGTGAGAAAACTTCAAACTGGAAGCTCCTACCCATTTCATGAGGTATGGAGATTTTCTCATACCGATTGGCTTATTTGATGGTAAACTATTATGCCATGGGATAAATTTTCATGTGCATTGCACACAAATGAAACGTGTGTAATATATATTTCACATGAGAACTGTTTCATGTAATTCTTTCCATCAAAATCACAAAATTGTCCCTCTAATCAAGGTTTTCAGGGATGAAACAATAAATTTTTTGATAATACTTTTTGGAAAAAATATCAATTAAGGGGTTGAAACTCCTTACAAAATTATTAAAGGGATCTAAAGATTATAAATTACATTTGAGGGTTTGCTCTTAAATTTCTATTTCAATCAGATACATCCTTAAAAAAAACATTAAAAAGTTCCTAGATTGCCCTTTTTTGCAGTTGGGAAGCCAAAAAATTAGGAGCACTTGATAATTTTACTCCCAAAAAGGTGTATATCTAGAGGCTCCCTCATTTAAATCATACATTTATGGCCAATAGCATCAGAAGTAAGTTGTCTAACCGACTCAACAATTTGATAACTTTACAAAATGTTCTGAAAATGATAATATAATTTGGGTGCAATCTTCTAACCTGAAAACACTCATCACTTCAGATTTTCAAAGACAAATGAAAAATTCACTACTAAAGAACTCAAGCGATTATAAATCATGGTAAAGTTGCTTACCAAGATCCAATTGATGATAGGGACCAAGAACATCAAATTGACAAGCATCAAACTATTTCAGATTTATGAATTTTACTCTAAATTTCAGATTTATGAATTTTACTCTAAATTTTCAAAGCATATTTAAGATATGATCTCTATTTCAGATTTATGAATTTTACTCTAAATTTTCAAAGCATATTTAAGATATTATTTGAAATTTCATAATATATTTATGAATTTTTCCCATATATTATAGATCTCTAATGTGCAATCTATATTCATTGAGTAAAAAATCAAAGTTTCAATGCAAAATAGATGGAAAACATTGCTGAGTTTATTTTCTATTTAGAAAAAATAACTGCTCAAGGTAATATGACACAAAACATCTGCAATATTATGAGAAAAAATTACTCAAGTCCTACTACCCAAGATGAGAAAAACAATAAAAAGGTAAGAAGTAAATTCATAAACTTGTATCGAAATCGGAAAATATTTGATCGTGGAGAAGAAAAAGAGCTTAGGAGTACAGGTTCAAGATAGGGTAACATTAAATAAATTTGCCCAAAACGATATCATTTTATAAATTGAATAAAAAAATCAATGTGAAGCTAGGAAAGAAATGAGAAATTCAGACTTAAACATACAAGTGTTTGATGATGAGAGAACAAAAATACCCCAAAAATTCATGTTCAAGTTACAAGAACATGTGATTGGAAAAAAAAAAAAGTGGGCATTTTAGGTTTTGAGGCGTTATTAAGATAAAAAAGAAAGAAGTTTTTTGACGAAGGTTCTTCTTGTGAGAAATGATGCTAAATAGAAGAGTATAAGGAAAAACCTGTCAAACAGAAAAAGATACAAAACCCAAATAAAATTTTACATATCTTTTCCTAGATTTGTCGCTCCTTGAAGTATGGATCTAAACATAGTAAATGGTTTTCTAGGTAGCTTTGTGGCTCTTTCAACTGAGAACTTGATCTTCCAGACCCTAGCATGAGATAATGGCAGATAATGGAGGAAGGTTGTAGAGACGGTAGTTTAGAGAAGAGTTGCAGGGAGTCGCAAAGAGGGCTGAGAGAGAGAGCTTGGCTAGGGCTAGCAGTTGAGAGATTGTGAGGGTCTCAGAAAGAGAGAGGAGGGTTGCAGGTGGTTTTGTGAGGAACTCGCAGCCATAGGCTTCATTTGATAAATTAGTTCGGGTGAGAAACAGTTCCTAAGCTCCTACCCACTTCATAAGGTATGGAAATTTTCTCATACCGATTGGTTTATGTTTTGGTAAACTATTCTGCCATGGGATAAATTTTCATATGTATTGCGCACAAATCAAACGTGTGTAATATATAATTCACATGAGAACTCTTTCATGTAATTCTTTTCATCAAAGTCACAAAATTGTCCCTCTAATCAAGGTTTTTAGGGATGAAATAATAATTTTTTTTATAATACGTTATAGGGAAAATATCAATTAAGGGGTTGAAACTCCTTACAAAATTACTAAAGGGATCAAAAGATTATAAATTATATTTGAGGGTTTGCTCTTAAATTTTTATTTCAATCAGATACATCCTTAAAAAAAAATAAAAAATTCCTAGATTACTTTCTTTGCGGTTGGAAAGCCCAAAAATTAGGAGCACTTGATAATTTTACCCCCCAAAAGGCCTTAATGGAATGAAATAAGTACCTTCACTCGTTCGGGGTAAGAATTAACAAACAGTTTATTTGGTATTTAAAATGATGAACAATAAGGGATATTTACATCATTTGACATAGAGATGCTTCTATCATTCTGTTACGTTATTTGATATAGAGGCTGTGTAAAATAATGTAAATACTCTTCATTTTTATTGATTTCAAATACTGAACAAATTGTTTGTTATTTTTTTACAGTAACAAATTGTTTGTTATTTCTATCTCCAAACAAGAAGGGGTAATATCATTCCTTTAAGCAATTTACATTCCACTACAGCCTCAAAAAAGACAGTGTATTTCCTCTATGCAAAAGTTATACTCCTCTAGGTTATTAAAAATTATGAGTTTCACGAGACTGAAACATGAAAAAATGCACATCTATATATTTTTCTATTATGACACATCTATTAATGCCCATCCATATAACTTTCTACAGGATGCCAAAATTAATCAAGATAAAGCATATGATTAGATGAATGAGAAAAGCTTCCCAACATCTACCTATGAATTTCATAAGAGAATTCTATTAAAAGATGTATATCTTGAGGCTCCTTCATTTAAATCATATCAAAAGTAAGCTGTCTAACAGATTCAACAATTTGATAACTTTACAAAATATTGTGAAATTGAGAAAATAATTTGGGTGCATTCTTCTAACCTGAAAACACTCATCACCTCAAATTTAAGACATGAAAAATTCACTACTAAACAACTCAAGCAACTATAAACCATTGTAATGTTGCTTACCAAAATCCACTTGATAGGGACTAGGAACATCTAATTGACAAGCATCAAATAGGCTTGTTGATGGAAGAAATTTTGTAGCTAATACAAAAAACTCATGTTGATGAGTGGATTCTGCAACATTTCAGGCCAACACGTGAGGCAACAGTAAAACTATTATATACACACACATAGTAGAATTATATGTAGTTCGTCAGTCCTCTCCCAAATAGCTCCAACGGCTACTTCAAGATTTATGATGTGTTGACACAAAGGAATCTCAACAGCACCTCGATGAAACTACACAAAAGAAATTTGCAACTCTCAAGGCCAAATCCAGGACCAAAGTAAAAATAAAAAGATGCAACACAACCACATGCAGTCTACATTAATTCCTTTCTTGAACAGCTCCACTGGTTTTGCAAATTGTATTGTGCCGCCATCAAGGGATCTCGCTAAGATGACCCCAATATTAATAAATGAAAAACAAAAAAGAAGAATGACCCATCACAAGTGGTGCTACCGTCACAAACCCAACCCCAACCCCAACCCTAACCCTATTCTTGAGTTTTTGAGGCTTGCCGATCACAAAAAGTAATAATGCTACAACCTTCAAAGTAATAAACTCCCCCCTTTGAATGAAAGGAACGTGTGAGGGAGATATATGTTGAAGTAATGGCGCAATTTCATTCTCTTCATCATTTTAAGCGAGAGAGACAGGGAGAGAGAATTGACGAAATAATGGCATAATTTTATTCATTGATGAATGGTTAAAAACAAATTGTATTTAAGGTTTTCAAAATGGGAAAACTATTAATACTTTTCCACCATATGCATCTTCCTAGTCATACAATTTGAATGAACAGTTATGATGACCCCAATCACAATGTCACACCTATACATTGTTCTATATTTTATTTTTTACTACAAAAACATTTTGACACCAAATTTGGGGCGTTCGCTCCTCTCTTAAACTTGCACTTCAAAAAATATATATATTCCATACAAAATAAAATGACCAATACCTCTGAAAGTTTTGGGAGCATTTTGATCATTTTATTTTTTAAAAAATATTTTATTAATATTATCTTTAGGTGCATCCATTGAGATGATGAACATACTAAATTTCATTATATGATTTATAGAAAAAAAATTTTTAAAAGAAATCTCTAAGACATCATATCCAGATCATATGGCCAGTGGTTTATTTGTCACATTTTGAGACAAGTAACCTCGGCTGTTCATTTAAATTGGACGACTGGATAGGAGGAGAAGTATATATGATGTGTATGGTGGGAAATTATAGAAATTTTCCCTTCTGAAATATAGTTTATCAAACAAGTTACTATGCATAAGAAATTGATTACATGATTTTCCAGATGCGTTTACTAACCATGGTAAAAAAACAAGTTTGAAAAGCTCTTTTCTATAAATTGTTTGTATACATAAATAATTGGACACGATTTCTATACGACCAACTTGCATATTGTAGAAATGCAGGCTTGGCAATAAATATATTTTTTAAATATAATTTGATCCTAATTTTTAGAGAATATATAACCTTTAACATGAAGATTATGAATATGGAAAAAAAATAAATAAATAGAAAATAAAAATAATTATATTAAGAAAACATTTGGACCGTGTAGATATGCAATCCAACTTGCATGAAACAATTTTCCTAAATAATTTTAAGGCCCCATTACTATGCGGCCAAGCCCTCTTATGTAGATAAATCTATTTTTGAGTCTATTTTAAGACTTAAGTTTTTAGAACATGTAATCTCTAACAAGGAGATCATGAATATAAAAAAATAAATCAATTTTAAAAATTAAAAATAATAATTATAATAAGAAAATATTTGGACCGTAAGTTTCCATTGTTTTTAGATGGAACACCTACTTGCATCCATCTTTAAGATGGATGCTTTACACTTTCTGGACCGCATATGTAGAAATACAGTCCAACCCGCATGAAACAATTTTACATAAGTTTGTATGAGCAAACCGTTTTGTATAAATCAACCATAACGTTGTTAAAAAAATACATATATTATTTCATCCTTACAAAACCCGATTGGAGGGACAATTTTGTAACTTATAATTTAGACTATGATGGATCCTGGCCCGACACAGATCTGCGAGTTGTCAATTTGTAACTATAGGATGCAAAAAGGGGTAAAAAAGATGCCCCACACTACTGAAGTTGAGCTGACCACCAACACAATGTTATGGATTTGCGAAAATATCTGTCCCCTTCCCACACAATGCCCAAATTTAGTACTCTGCCCTACTTGTTCAATGCTCAAGAACCTGGGTTAAGTTGTTGTTATGCTCTATTTTGATCCAACAAATTAAGATCATTTACTTACAAGTAATATCCCCTAACAATATTGGATATGCATAATAAATTAGTCTCATTTTCTAAATTCAAGGGATTTGTATAGGAAGGCAGAATCATGTTGGAATTAGATGATAATAAACTGAAGCCCAATCCCATAAAGAGTCGGATATTAGTCTTTCAAACACTAATCGCTTGCAGTTTTTGGATACATGGATTACATTCTAAAAAGAGGAATGAGCCATGCCAAGACTTTGAACATGATGAGAATTGCTCAAAAAAATGGCTAACTTCATGTCATTCTTATATTTGTGCCTTGGATTACAAAGGATAAGCATAGCAGCACAATAAAGAAAAGCTTGATCTGGCAAGCCAGAAGTATCTGCAACAATATATATTCAAGGATGGAACAACATTATATCAAATATATATTTAGCCCAAATGGTAAGCATAGTAGATATAAATAGCGGCCTGAGTTTGCTAGCCAGAAATATATATTACAATACATATCCAAGAAAGGAGAAAAAATATATGGATCTATCTAAACCCAAATGGTGAAAGAGAGCACTCACAACTATGACTTGCATGAGAGGAAATTGAGACATCCTTGAACAATTCGTGTTCAAAAAATGAAACACGATTTACAAGCCATAGAAACCACAGGTAAAGACTGGGTTGCCTTAATCAAGTGTTGTTCAATTGTAAGTCCACCAAATGTCAGCATTCCATAATTTATTCAAAAGTGAAAATTTGCCTTCCGGGTAAATTTAAAATGGACTCCGAAAGATACAAAAGACAACTACAATGTTCAAATTAAATATCATTGAACCCAAAACCAAATGGGAAAGGTATACATGGCTCAGCTTTAGGTGACCTTCACATTCAAGAACCGTATCCTCGTGTTTCCCATTCATTCAAATGCTTCTTGTTTTCTAAACCTAAGTCTTCTTTTCTTTCCTTGATTCCTTCTTCTTCACCTTGAGAATAATCCTCCATATCCTCAGCAATCTCGATATTCTCATCATCTCCATGCTTAATCTCTACAACTCCAAAATTACAAACTTCTTGAGGGAGTGTCATCTTCAATTTCATTACGAAGAGTTGGATGCTCAAATGCTGATACTAGGGATCCATCTATGTAGAACGTGAGATATTACATGATCCGTTGCCATACGACAAAGTTACCAAATATACTTGGGATTCGTCTATGCAGAAGGTGAGATATTACATCATCAGTTGCCATACAACAAAGTTACCCAATAATTCTCACCTATTCATATGCAGTAATTGGGCCATAAACTCAAAAGAGAAAATATAGAAAGGATAAAAAGGAACAAAAAAGAAAACTCACCTTTGATTTAGGTATGCTTTTAACTTCGTAGTTGGTCTTCCACATGTTCATCATTTTCTCATGGACATTAGTGGACCGAAGCTCATATCCCAACTGAGTAAAAAATGCAGCAACGGATAAATCCAAACAGTAAATATGGTGCCAACACATCATTATGAAAAGAAGTCATATACACATGAGCTGGAACTAGCTAACCACGATAGTAGTTTTTGGTCCAAATAACGCATTTAAGGTTGCCACTGGTGGATCCAAAAGATGCTCTGGATAAACCTTGAGATACGAAAAAGCAATAAATCTCTCCATATTCTTATAAAAACTAAATGCAACTCTGAATGCTAATGAATCGATCACACAGAAACACTACCAGTACATAGAAAATGAAAGTCGGGCTGTGTGACATGTAGGAAGACAGTGTTCACTACCAAAGCAAGCCGACTTTCGAAGTTGAACAATAAACTCCAAAACTAGGTGAAATTTACAAACTATTTTGGAAAGAAAAAAGTGTCAATTATGGGAATCAACCTAGCTCAAGAACACAGAATAATAGAAAAGAAAAACCATAGGTACATTCCCATTTTTTCATTTATAAAACTTGTTTACTAAACAAGTCAAGTTGCTCAGTCAATTTGTGCTACTTATAGATGAGACTTTATTTACTGAATTCATATATACACTCGAGCTTATTAAACCAATAAACCTGATATGATTAGAATTGCAGAAGATCACTAAAGAGCATCAGTTAGGGTACTAATTTTCAGGAACAATAAAGCTTTGCATACAGGACATAAAATAGGCACGAGAATTGAAAAGGATTAAAGTGCACAAACGAGACATTTTCATATTCTCAATTGTTTTCTCAGCAAATGCAATGATTAGAAATGAAAAACTACATGGAGTGTCCAATGAATTGTACAAGATTTATAAGCAAAGACTAAGCTTAAGATTTGACCTAGTCTTGGGCTGAGTCAACTCAAGAGCACTCTACAAAACACTACATGAGCTGACTAAGTCTTTCAGATAAAAAGAAAAAGAAAAAGAACCACAAGACTCACCAAGTAGATGAGGTTAGACAACTAAACTGGCTGATCTTTCAAACACCGGGATTGTGGAACCTCGTGCTAAAAAGAGGCAATGAGAACGGTAAAATGCCTAAGTCTAGCATAAACTCCAAATTCCTTTGCATGGTAAAACTACAGACCAAAAAACATAAGAATCTCTCTCTCTCTC
>NW_006499207.1:937208-989037 GCF_000471905.2 Amborella trichopoda | reverse complement strand
CTTATATAACTTTACCTATATATATATATATATATATATATATATATTAATTATTTATTTTCATGTTTGGATTGCGTTCAGCTCTGATCAAACTTTTACTCAATAAATAAAATAAGTGGGACACTTTTTTTTTTTTTTTTGAATGTTAAAATAAGAGGCAAACTTGACAATCATATAATTAGTTAGAAGCAAAATCAGAATTTATCAAGAGAACATACAATGTTTGTGCTAATGGCATAGTCAAATGGAGGATCAACAGCTGCGATCTGGTGTGAATTTCCCCAATCTAGTTCAGCAACTTGGATGGAACTCATCGACGCTAGTTGATAAAAAATAAAAAACAAAGATCACAATGTTGAAGAACCGGATAAATGATAACAAGCTAGAAAACTACAGAGTAAAATGTTTGGAAAAAAGAAATGCAGTTATATATGTACAAAAAAGGGGATAATATACACCAGGTAACCACATATTTAAGCATTAAGGTTCAGTGATCATAGTTCTAGTCAATTCTCTTTTCCAATGTTTAAACCCATCGATATAATCCATGCATATCAAATAGAGAAGTGTTAAACCACAACTCTCTTTTCCAATGTTTAAACCCATCGATATAATCCATGAACATCAAAGCGAGAAGCGTTAAACCACAACAAATAATTAAAAAGCAAACAAGTAAATTATTCCAGAATTGCCAATTTGAGCTAACTATTTAGTTAAAAAAAACCAGAAAAGGGAGTGGGAAAACATAAATAATTTTAGAAACTGTTATAAATGACCAATAACCCACGCTACTAACTTTTGCAATTATTATGTAGTTTATTCAACAGAGCCCAGAATCAATACACATGATCAAACAATCCCAAGCAAAAACCAATACCTAAATACTCAGTTTTTTGTTTGTTCAAATACCCAAAGTGGAAATCATGAAGCCACAAATCCAAAGAAGTCCAATGCACTAGAGCATCTAGAATATCCTATATTACTACATCTTTATGTAAATGCCTCTATGACGCTTGTTTCTCTTTTCTTTTCTTTTTGCTATATTGAAAAGGAGAAGAGTAGACCATTGATTGGTTGGCAAGTAATTTTCGTACGGGGACAGTGATAAGGGTTGACAGGATGAAGGCCATTGTTGCATGATGATGGAACAAAAAATAGAGTTGAGATAATTGTTATCCAGTTCGGATAGGACTAGCTGGTCAGACAAGGAGCTAGTGGCCACACCGATTAAACCAGTCGTTTTGGACCAGCATGACACTGAACCAGAGAATATGTGGATCAATCCAGTGAACTGGCTGGTCTGACTGGTGTAGACCGAACCATCCAGTCCATATGCCACAATAAAATCTACAAAAACAAAATAAAAGGAATTCATTTTTTCTAGGATTTTTCCCAGATTTTACCATGTTTTTTAGTCATTTGGGGCATTTATAGGGGCAATTGTGACCACAGCAAATATTGGGACAGTTTAAGACTTAAAAGCCCGATTATTGGGGAAAAGAGAGAGAGAGAGAGTTTGGCAATTTTTCTTTCCACTCTCTTTCTATCTACCAAAGACCTTTTAATTCAAGGCCCTTTTATGACAGAGGACTTTATAGACACATTACTGTTTCAACCTCTCAATATTGGCATTCATCTCTAGATTGAAAGCGATTTAGAGAGAGAGAGAGGGAGAGAGAGGGAGGAAAGGAGGGGAGAGGGAGAGGGAGAGGGAGAGGAGAGGAGAAGAGAGAGCAAGAGAGAGAGAGAGAGAGAGACTCTTCGAGTTTTGCTTTACCCCTATTTCTCTCTAGCCTAAAACCCTGAGATTTCCACAATATTTTATTTAAATTTATAGCGACAAGGCATTTGATGATTTTTTCATTTGGAACGAAAAAATTTCTTTTTTTTTTATAACTTATTTCCTCTATTTCGCATATATATTATAAATTGTAAACTTGTAAATAGTAATGAGTTTGTACCTTTATGTTTGTGCCTTTTGGGATGATTGTAATTTGTAATATGGTTCTTTGGGTGGACGATTTATTTATTTTTGGAGCCGGAGTGGATATTTTGATGAGTAATTGTGATTTTTTAGTTTGTTAATCAGTTTTTCAGTATGGTTGATTGAAATAACTGCAAAACGGAACTATATTTTAGAATTTTGGTCTTTCAATAAAAAAAAAAGGAATTTAAATGCATCAATATAATCTATGAAAATCAAAACTAGAAGCATTAAATGAGAACAAATAATAAAAAAGCAGACAAGTAAATTATTCATGACTTGCCAATTTGAGATAACCATTTAGTTAAGGTAAGCCAAAAAAAAGGTGTGGGAAAACAAAAAACGGATAAAATTTCAAAAACTGTCATAAGTGATCAATAACCCACGCTACTAACTTTAGTAATTATTACTTAGATTACTCAACAAAGGCCAAAATCAATACACATGATGAAATAATCCCAAACAGAAACCGATACCTAAAATACTCAGTTTTTCGTTTGTCTAAATACCCAAAGTTGGAATCATGATACTATGATTCCAAAGAAGTCCAGCATTAGAGAGCATCTCGAATCTCCTATATTGCTACAACTGTGTAAGTGTTTACAGAGAACTTTAGCTTAAGCACTCAAAGTATTTCTCTTTATTTTATTTTTTCTATATTGAAAAGGAGAAAATTAGAAAATTGATTGGTCGGAAAGTGGCTATGGTGAGGGGATAATGGCGAAGGGTTGATAGGATGAAGACCATTGTTGCGCCATGTTGGGACGATAAATAGAGTTGAGATAGCTATCATGACTGGATAGTACAGGTGGGCCGGACACGAAGCTAGTGGTCCCACCGGTCAAACTCCTGGTTCTGGACCAGCATGAAACCGAACCAGAGAATATAAGGCTCAATCTAGTGATCACATTGGTTTGACTGGTGTAGACTGAAACATCCACTCCTTACACCACAATAAAATCTACAAAAACAGAAAAAAGAATTTTATTTTTGGGCAATTTTTGCTGGATTTTCGCCTTTTGTTTAGTCATTTGGGCATTTATAGGGGCATTCGTGATCAAAATAAATATCTAGAATAGTTTTGAGACTTAAAAGCCCGATATTTGAAGAGAGGGAAATAGAAAGAGAGAGTTTTGCAATTTTTCTTTCCACTCTAATTCTTTCTACCCAAGACCTTATAATCTGATGCCCTTTTACGACAGGATTTGTGGCCTTCTAACATGTTATTACGTCAACCTCCCAAGTAAGTATTTTGCTTTTGGTTTTGTGATTATTTGATTTAAATTTATGAGAAGTTAGAAACAAGAAAGTGGTTTCTTCTTTTCGAGAAAATTTGTGTTGTTAACTTCTTTTCATTTTTTTGGATTGCATCTCTATTTGGTATTTAGACTTGTAAACTTCCAATGATCTGGGTCACTTCCAATGATGGGGGTGGTTTGTGTGTTGGGGTTGGCCTGACCTAGCATGTGGCCATGTAACTAGAGTTGTAGAGAGAGAGAGGTACCCAAATCAATGTGGTTTCTGTCAGATGTTCACAAGGGGCAGGAGCATTGATCAGGTCAAGGAACATTTGGATTAAAGATAACCAATTTTTCTAAGGTGTCCCCCAATACCATACACGAGATGCAACAAAGTGAAAGGAAAAAATGAGATAGTATTGCTGATGAGATTGAGAATCCATGATCAGAGACCATGCCTCTTGGTTCACTTGGTTAGCATACCAAGGGAGCCTCATAACAAATGACAGAATCTGGAGACGGGGACTCCAGATGGAAAACATATGCTATTGTGTGAAACAGAAAGGAAGACCCATGACCACTTTCTCACCTCTTGCAACCTTGTCCACCACCTCTAGCAAACAGTGCAGCGGAAATTCAACACAGTCACAACTGCAACACGCAGAGCCTGATAGCACACTGATTCCAAAAGAAAACTATTTTCTTGAAAAACTATAATGGGAGTTCTCTCTCCCTTTGATAATACGGGTGCAAGAAAGGAATCAGAGTGCAAAAGAGAATTGGAACCAATCCATCCAAAACCAACAAGGATGCATGGGAAAAGTACACGGTCAGATCAGAATATTGATCATGAACTGCTTGGAAGAGAAGTATCATGAATGTTATGGTGAATTCTGAGAATGTTTTGGAAGTCAATTGATGCCTCTGAGCAAACTCATCATGTAGAGATTATACTTAAAATAGTAACCAGTGTATATCAGAGGTGGGTGAGCAGTATATTATTAAACTAATCACAATGGAGCTGATCAGCTGAAAATTTATAGGATCTCAATGGAGTCAAATGGAACAGATATAGTACCAAGGCAGATGACCAAAAGCTTAATTCTTCATGGTGAATTTGTGATTGAAGTACTTGATTTATGCAATAGTATTAATTCTTCACCTTTGTGCAAGGCCTTACCTTCCCTTTTTTCCCTCTCCTCTGATGACAACTCCACTATTGCTGATGAACTGCCTATTGTTGATGGCAGAAGAACTTGGTGCCCTTCTTTCCACAAAAACTTTTCTGAGGATGAGTGCACTCAGTTCCTTCGTCTACTGGGTACCTTATCCTCCAACTTCCTCCCCTATTCCGGCAGCGACTCTTTGGTTTGGAGCCTATCCCCTTCTGGCTTTTTTTCAGTAACCTCTTTTTACAAAGCCCTCATTCAACCTCCAACCTTTCCCCTCAACCCCTCCTCTATCTTGTCGAAAGTATGGTCCACCATAGCTGCACCAAAGATCCAGTTCTTTTGTTGGATCGCAAGCTCCCATAGACCGCTTACAACCAACTTCAAAGGAGAGGTCTCTCCTTACCTAATAGATGTAGCCTTTGCCTCAGTGAGGAGGAATCCAACCCTCATCTGTTCATTCTCTACAACTATTCCCGCCAACTGTGGTCGCTTGTACTCCAACTCTTCGGCCTCCAATGGGTTACCCCACCCACGGTCAAAGCCCTCATCACCTACAACTTCGATTCTCACTGGCCTTTGGCTGGAAAGAAGGCCACGGTGGCTGCTACAATCTGGTCTCTATGGCTGGAAAGGAACAATAAGAATCTTCAATGGTGATCAGCTCCAACTGTCAGCCCTTTTCCACAAGATAGTCTCGTTAACCATTTTCTGGGCTTCTCATCATAAAGCCTTTTCGGGCATCCCCGGGAACACTTTCTTCCCTCATTGGCAAAACATTCTCTACCATAGACCTCCCAAACCCTCAAGAATCAGCAGGTGGAGACCCCCACCAGTGGGCAGCATCAAGCTAAATTTTGATGGTTGTTCTCTAGGCAACCCGGGTCCCTCAGGCGCAGGGGGTGTGTTCAGAGATAAACAAGGCTTAGTCATCTTATCTCTTTCGGCCCATCTTGGGACTTTCGATTCCCAATATGCAGAAGCCATGCATCTCCTATTGGGCTTGAGAAACTTTAAACATTCATGGGGCTCCTCACTGATAGTGGAAGGTGACTCTTCGAACACTATTTCTTGGGCTAGAGGCGTGTCCCCCCCTCCTTGGCAATTGTCATCAATCTTTGATGAAATTTCATATTTATGCAAGGATACCAGCGTCTTATGGTTGCATACTTGGAGGATGTCCAACAGTCTAGCAGATCTACTGGCGAAGGAGGTAGCTAGTTTGTATTTGGACTCCCTAGTTAGGTCCAACTCCTTTTTTGTTTAGGACCTACGCCGTACTGACCAAAAGACTGGGTCCAACTCCTTTTTTTTGTTCAGGACCTCTACAGTACAGTCTACCACCTCTCTTTTCTAGCAAGTCAGTGCTCAGTTTTTTGTATATCTCATTGTATATCCTAAACGATGGGCGCTTCTTATAAGCCTTTACTGATCTTGGAAGACTAATGCTTTAATGTATTTTTTACTGTTAGCCACCATGGGAGGGTGTGCTCTCAATCTTATTGCATGTAAACTCCATAGTAATACAATGTTAACCTTTCTCAAAAAAATATTAGTATTAATAATATATAAACATTAAAAACACCAATTTACCGAGTATCGTAACATACCTTAATTTATTTTTATCTAATGTAGCTCTATGGTGGCCCAAATAGAGGAAAATGAAGAACTTGCAGAAGATGGCTCTCACATATTGAAAATGACTTGATTTTAAAAATGACTTGTAGTTCATCTGGTTGAGAGTTCAAATTTAGCTCTTTTGATGGAAATTTTCTAACTCATTGTCTTATTACTCGTAAGTTAGGAGTCTCCATATGTGATATTATGGCATACCTAATATATATTACATTTTCCTAAATAATGCATTCATGTATTATCCAACATAACCTTACAAAGAACAACAAACTTGAGTAGAAGACTAGTAATTGATCTTGTAAAGCTATCCATTCTGTTTTGGGTGAATGAGAAGGTTGAAAGAAAGCTATCAAGAGCCCTATCACATCGACCCCATTGCCATGAAAGGTATGGATAACTTTAGAGAGTTGTTTGTCGATGTTGGAGATGTCGTGCTCCCTAAAGAATGTTTGAGATGGGGCCAAGTTCATGAGGTTGCTGAAGCCCATTGAGAGTTGTCAGGGCCCTAGATCTAGATCTTCAAGGAAGAGCAAGGGACAAGGGGAGGAGGAAGAGCACTTATGGAGAAAAAGGAAGAAGATAAACATTTTGAGGAAGGTGACTCTAATGATCATGGTTTCACATCATCAGCTTCGGATGCAACAAGTGATGTGATGGAAAAAGCGGCAGACTATGGTGGTGGTGGTGATGATAATGACAATGTACCTCAGTTTATTTAAGATTTCTTAGCTTGTTTTGTTTTAAGTCTTTTGACTTTCATGACCTTCTGGTAGCAATGACGAATTGAGGATTAATGAAGTTGGTATGGACCGACTATGGCATGTAATATAATTGTTTAATCCATAAGGCCTATGTGTTCTATAGAAGATATTCCTTTATTCATATTCACAATGTTGTATGACTCGAGTGATTCTTATTGTATTTCAAGCTCAGCTTTCATGTTTGGGCAAGTTTCAATCTTCTAAAGTTCTAATAATTCAAGTTTCAAATTCATGTATCTATGCTAAACGAAGAACAACACAACATCCACACAAAACATGCTAAAAAGAAGTCGCTTTACCATTTACTAAATATATTTTGGAAAGTACACAATAAGGTCATTTAATTTTGTACAATGAGTTCATAATAAACCTTGGCTACTGGGTGTGAAATTGAGCAGCTGGGGGTCCCATTAACAGGGTTGAACCCTGCCCTCCCACCTCCCTAACCAGGAAAAGGAGCAAAAAAAAAAGAACTTTGAGACATGCTCCACTAAAAGACGTCAGATTTCACATTTGATGGCTATGGGTGATTATGACCACCTTATACCAAAGGTAAATGGTTTTTTAGCATACGGTCGAATAAGTTTTAAAGGGCTTCAGTATCCACCCCCCCCTCCCCCCTTTCTTTTTCTTTCTGTTCTCTGTTTTGGGCATCCTCAATCATGAAGCGTCTATCTAGCCTATCAAGGCACCACCTAAGTGGCCAGGATCCCTTTCTACCTAGGTAGTTTCTTTCATATTTTATAACTTCAATTACATATGAATTGCAAGTATAGGATCGAACTTTGAATTTGAATGTGTGAGTTTGAGGCCTCAAGCCTTGAACTTAAAACTTTCGAAGATCGTGTCTGATGCTTAATGGCTTGTTGAAGAATTAACATACGATCTTTGCATGCAACGTGGACTATAAACATGGGATTCACTTTACATGTCTAATGCCCTTCAAATCAATACATATTACTTAATACAATTATGCTGTATGTAATAAACTATTGTATACTTTGGCACATGGAGGTCAAAGATGAACAGTCGTTGGTTCCGTCTTTACTTCATTTATCACTCACCTGGTGGTGTATGCCTTCTCCCTCTTCGAATATGGTTGTGTTTCCAAGATCGGGGAATTCTAACTATGTATTAGGAAGGGATGGTTAGAAGGTGGTTTCTGAATGCTGCTAGCCTACACCTCAACCTATCAAGAAGTTTCTCGAGGAATGGGAGTGTAATTGATTCTCCTCACCCTCTTTTTTTTTTCTTCTTGGCTTCTACTGTTGTCTATAAATGACTATATAATTTCTCTGCTTTAAATATTTTGGAAATTTCCAAGATTTTCAAGATTTGATTCTATTTTCTTCCATTGATTTCCATGTAATTAATATTTTCCTAAATTTTTCAATTAATTTTAAAATTTGACTGTTCTGACTGATGAACCAGCTGGATTCACCCAGACCGACTAAAACATAGCCTCCATCAGTTTAATGGTCAATCTGATCCTGATAACAATAGTTTAGATTGTACAAGCCAGAACATGATGCTTAAAAGAACGCTAAAATGAAAACATTTGAAAGTACTAGTGCAATTGACAAGATAAATCAGAGAGAGGTAAATTACGGACAGATCCAATGATTACCCAATAGTAGTAGGACATCAGACTAGTGATATGTCTTTTATCAAAATGGTCAAACTGATGAGGAACAAAAGCACGTCATTATGTAATAAGGGATATAAATAGTCGTTTACCACCATAGTGGAGATTCATAGCTACTGGGATCTCCCAACTTGGTGGTGATATCACTGCTTGAGCTAGATCTTGGTAGATATTGCTCCAACATGGGGGGAACACGATTCGAATCCCTTTAGGATTGGTCCATATTAAAGACACCCCTGTTAGATTGATCCTTTATGAGGAAACATGTCTAAAATATATATCCACTAAAAAAAAAAAATTATGGTGCCACATCATGTTCTATACGTTTTTCAAAGAGATAGGAGATGCTTCTACCAGGTGGGTCTCCGACCTTTAGAGTTTATAATGCAATGCAAAAAAGTTTGTACGAGATCGCTAAAATTCAGGGTGTACAGACAACAATCCCGACCGTAGGGAGCTTCTAGCCCATCAAAATTCCATGCTCCAGCTCCCAACCCAACAACTATGGAAGACTTCATCTTCTCTTCATAGGGGATTGATAGGATGGTTGTGGGAAAACGGTTCAGGCTAGCTGTAGAAACAAAGAGAAGCATTCACTCACAAAAACTAGAACAAAATCTGAAAACAGGAACCCTTCCCAAAATAAGGAAAAACCATCCCAACAAAATATGCCACAGAGGCATCAACAACACCATGAAAGTTGTCATGAGACAAGGGAGAAACAAAGACTTTTGCGATGGAGAAGGCAGCCCCATCAGCAACACTAGTGAAAGTTGACATGGGGTAAGGCAGAAAAAAAGGACTTTTAAAATGGAGACGGCAGCCTCGAAAGGAAACAGTAGTCTGAGATTGGATGGGAGCCAACTTTTGTCCAGTACAATTGGAAGAAATGATATCAAATGAACTCAGCTCCTAAAGAGTCAGGCTTATTGTAATACGTCGAACCACCACTCTGTCACTTTGAAAACATCTTACCTTCCCCACCTCATCCTTCCTTCTACTAGCCTGCTCATCTTCTTGGATACACTCCTCACTAATGACTCATTCCATATCCCTGCTCCATCCAACCACACCAATGTGCTCATGGCATTTGCACTACCAAAGCACGGGATTATTTATTGTAGCAATTATTTCCTCTCCTTAACAATAAACCCTTTCACACATCCCTTGTGCAACCTTCAAAGACCAGATTTGCTTCTCTGAAAAATCATCACTCTTAGCACCCATTCATAGCTGAGATCCCAAACATTGAGAGCACCATCCTGCATTTCTTTCCATGATGCACAAATTTTATAAGGCTACACCTCAACAATGTCTTTGTAAATACCTCTCCCCCTTGCACCCCATGTCAATTTACCTCTCCCCCTTGCACCCCATGTCAATTTCTACGCCTTAGGCTCCAAAGTAGCATGGCCCAGCAAACCCACGTCAAAGAGATTTGAGAAATATAAACAAAGGCAGCAGAGAGAAGTGAGATGGTCAAGAAATCCTTCATCTACTGATGGAAGAGTACATTTTGCATTTCCCGAAAAAAATAATGAGATTTCCTTGCTTTTAAGTTTTAATAATGGATTCGATTTAGTTTTCTCTCTCTTTAATGAAAAGTCTTATTGACCACAGTAATGAAGCAATGAGGACCTTTTTCTACAAGTCTATATCTCTCCATTGTCTTAGGAATGTAAATACCCCTCCCTTGCACCCCCTGTTGATTTCTAGGCATTAGGCTGCGAAATAACCTGGCCCAGCAAACCCACATCAAATTTGAGAAATATAAACAAAAGCAACAGAGAGAAGTGATAGGGATAAGAAATCCTTGATCTACTGATGGAACAGTCCCTAATTCTTTTAAGTTTTAATAATGGATTCTTTGTATCCTTCTCTCACTTCATGCATAAGACTTAATAGACAACAATAATGAACCAATGAGGACCTTTTTTCTTGTAAACCTTACTTTCACATCTTTCTGAGATGGTCATTCACAATAATAAGTCAAACATCTAAAATTCCTATTAAACTTCTTTATGAATCGATAAAATATTCTCATGCACTTAATATTTTGTCTGAGAAAGACAATTGATAACGTACAAAGTGTGTCAAGTGGGGCCAGTGAAGATTAACATTTATAAGAGCAGTAGGTTCCTCCTAACACTTGCAATTATTTAGCAGATGCAAACCAGAGATGAGGTACTATAAGAACAAGACTGAGTGGGATGTTTTTCAGTCTATTTTGGGATTTTTTCCAGTTTATTTTCTGTTTAGTTTTAACTCCTTCTATTTCGTGGTGGAGTGAGGGACATTCTATGTATTTTACTTTAAGTTAGGGACTTATTCAAAATTACTTTAAGTTAGGACTGATTATTTTTAAATTTAAACAAGGGGTATTATGGACTTTTGTGATTAAGTTGGAACTATTTAGTTAATTTCATTTTGGTTAAGGTTATTTTTGGGCTTCGTACCCTAGTTAATAAAGAGGGATGAAAATCATTCATGTGAGCTAGTTAGTATTTTGTGGGAAGGAAACCGAGGTTTCCTTCAACTTGTGCTTGTGCTTTAGTTCGAATTTGTTAATTTTTTGTTTTCCTTCTCAAATCCCTCCATCAATTGATATTAAAGCATGGTTGAAAGACGGTTAGAGATTGTAATGGCTGGTCATGGAGGTTTTGGCTATACGAATAACGTTCTGATCCAATTGCATAAGAACATCAACATCTTAAAGGAGAGGGTTACACAGCTGCTGCGCGAGAGAGCTCAACAACAGCCTGCCCCAAACAAAGAGGGACTTACTGGGTTGGATCCAAATCATGAGGGTTTAGATTTTTATAGCTAGAGCTCGAGTTAGTGTGGGAACAAACCAGTGACGTGTCAAATTACATAGATGGGTTCGATACACGATGGAATCCACAGGAGCATAATCTTGAAGAACAAAAAGAATTCAATCCTCAATTGGATTCAATATTCTATGAATAAGGGAATTGTCGTATCTTTGATAATGATCATAAAGAACCGGGTGAGAGTGACAAAATTGTTCCTAGAACAATGGGAATGTTTGGTTTCTGAGCTCCCGATATAGTAATGAGAACAATGTTGATGGTGGTGGTGAATAGGTAACAAATGAGAAGGTAGGTGGAAGAGACTACAAAGAGCTCTTTTGTCTCACCAATGGTGGTGCTAACCCTTCCTATTTCCAATCAGAGGATTTCAACCATAGATGCATGCTGTTAATGTTTTCTGCATCCAAACCCTAAGCAATTTGATCGAAGATATTTTGACTGGGACCATAACTTAGAGGTCCAAGGATCAAGCAGCAATGTCCATGTCCAAGTTTCTGCTTGGAGAATATCATGGGTTTAGTAGAGGATTCAGTAGCTTAGCCTATTTCAAAACTTGAGAATGAGTTCTCTCCAAGTAGGGGAGTATGATGCAAATCAAGCAAAGCCGAATTCAAAATATATTTTATCTATCAATTTTAGGAACATGCATAGGCTTCAAATTATTGTTATGGGGATTAATAGCTTTTGGGAGACTAAAAGGGTATTTTATTTCATTTCTTAGGTAGGATCTATATGGATCTCAAAAATTGGTGTAGTAGTCCACTTTTGGTGGCATGAACTTCCTTGATTTAACCTATTTTTAAGGGATAAAGGGGATTTCCTTGCTTTGAGGGATTTAACGGAGATATATATGGGGATTTAGTGGAGATATACATGAGACTAAAGGGAAAAAGTAGGTGAGCTAGAGAGGTAAAGAAATTTACTTGAGTTTGTAATTTTTATTTTACATTTTTTAGAAGTCTCGTACTAAAAGGACTTGGATGCCCCATTAAGAGACTTGTGTTATTGTCAACAGATTTATTCTATGAAAGAAGAGATATTCTTCTTCTCTTGGGTTGATTCATAGCCATAGTTCTCCTTTTTAATGCTGTTCTTTTTTGCTTATTTGAGGATCGAAAAGAGGGTGGATTTCATTTCCTACCTTTTCTTACTGCATCAATAACCCAGTCATTACATTCCCACTAATACACTTCTTGGTAGCAAATAGTGAAGTTGAATTTTCTCAAGAATAACAGACGAGTTGGCATAGTCCTTCAAGATATGTTTGGGCAAGTCGAATGTTTCTAGACGGCCCTTTGTATACACAAGCATTGGCAATGATTGATCATTCGGTAGACCTCAAGGGTTTTCCAAACTTACAATAATTGACCTTTTAGTAAGAATGTGATATTATGCAGTAAAGGACTAGTTGTTGAAAAGAAAATGAGAACATCCTAGGACAAGCTTGGTATATATGTAGAAGAACTGGATGTCAAGAACAGGATGTGGATGAATTTGAAGATGACCCTACCAAGTGAAGTATGGCATGATCTCTTAATTTAAAAACTTAGTCTTTCAGATAGAAAATCAGACACTAGGATCCCACCCAAGGTGGTGCTCCTGCAGTTGGGGAGAGGGAAAACTTCCCCTACTTTGGCTGTTTGGCAGGTTTCATTGTCCAACCTACAAAATGCATCTCAATATAATTTTTGGTTTTAAAGAAAGATGAACATTTTCATTCTAGACAAAATTTGAAAGAGAACTAGGGGTTGAAGTCATTCAATTATTTTTTAAAAATATATCTTATTTCTAATTATGAATGCTCCCATTAGGGAGATTCTGGCAAACAATGATACTCCACTCCCGATCCTACTCCCACTCCTAACAACTATGACCAACATGCTTCCTCACATGGTTTTTTGGTACTGTAAGCCTTCAATTATTTGCAAGGGTTCAAGGATGCTTTCAGATATTATTTTCCAACTTTTAACAAGAGAAAATAAATAATAAAAGCACAAAAATGTATAATCTGTACTCTGCATACACCATACCACAAATTTAACTTAATGTACTAATCTTTCATTCCAAGCAAAATGACACGGGAAAAGGAAAAATAATAAAGAAGACCACTCATAAGCTTATACTGGAGATACAAAGTGCATAGACAAGTACCATCATATACCCAGAACATTCAAATTTGCTTGTTTAATCCTCGAAATATTTCTCTCAACATTTCTCATCAGCAAAGGCAGTACTTCCTTCTGGTCTGTTGAAATAACATTGCAACCTAGGAGTGCCATGCCTAAAAATGATGTAACAAGCATCAACAGAAAGATACAGGCTACTGTTATAGACACTAAGTTCACTTGCGACTAATGTTTGCTACATTAAGTTCACCATGATGTTAAGGAGCGAGTAAGCATACCAAATCCTGCTAGTCCACGGCCAGCCCCAAGCTCAATAGCTCGTTCACCCATCAATTTATTCGGGCAAAACTGACCCCTTCTGCAGTTCCTTTCCTGAACTTGTACAATAAGATCTCAAAATCAAATTACAATATAAGATTTTTCAAAATCAAATTGCAATATAAGATAAAGACCAAAAACCTTTCGCATATGCTAAGTAAATCATAACTAAAAAAACAACCAAATATAATAACAGGATTTCGACATATTAAAACAGCTAATAAAAAAATTGGAAAGAACCTAGTATCCCACACACCAAAGAAAGTTCCATATCACCGATGCCAAATAAGAGAGGTCATCACTTCAGCTATTCTATAGGCATTGCAGCTATCTATAGATCACATAAAGAAAGCATCAATGTAATAACTTTGCATTCTCTTCCCATGCCAGTTTTCCAAGTTATCATGACTTCCCTGACAAATGATGTGCAATGACTGGAGAGAGATTGCCATCAAATCCCAACACAACAAGGAAACATGGAACATAAACATTTGGTTAAGTCAAACTTCATGCGATCCACTTGGCCATTTTCTCACAAAGGAACAAAGTTTGTAAGGATCATTGTCAATTTAATTGTTGATGCCAGGCCACAAAAATGTGATCTTCTTATTTGTTGAATTTCATGCAAAGATATGTTTAATATAAATGTATGCAAAGCACCCTTACCGACTATGAAGCAGAAAAAATGTGGCATGGCAATAGAAAGTGAGATTTCAGAACTGTAGCCAGTAATTGGATACACGGTGAGGACAAGATGACAATTAGCGACTCAAAAGATGTTGTACATGGGTTGAATGCGCAAAATAGCCATTTTACCATTCATCCAACATCAAACATCAAGTGATCTGAATAGAACACAAAGATATTTGAGAATTCAGAAAGCAAAGCCATAACAAAGATTAACCATGATGCGTTGACAAGATCTTTGTTGCATGTAGCAAGAACAGGAATAACATGTGCAATGGGACAGCAGTTATTAGAACACAAGTACCTTTGTAAAGACTGAGAGATACATACAGCTGTGCAATGATGCTGCGCCAAGGAAGCTCTAGTTACTTCATCATTGGCATTTTTGCACTTGATATATCCAAAGTTTGCATGCACCCTTTTGGTTCCATGAGAGAGAAAACCAGAACTTAACCCCTCCCTTTGATTAAGAAATCCTATTGCATGAAGCATCTAAATCTAAAATGACATTAAAGAGAGCGACTTAACTTGAAACGCCTGTCTAAAACTTTTCAAAATCTCAATGACATTGCTAAAACAGAAACAATGTTAGAGCAAGGAATGGAGCACATTATTTGATGAGCATGGTGTTGACAATTGTAGCATGGCATCCTAAGTTCAAATCTACTGCCAACTTATCCAAAAGGAGAGAGAGTAGTCTCACTTAGAACTATCTCCTTGCACAACATACTCATCTCACTTTCAAATATCCAGACATTCTACCATACCTTCTATTCAAATCACAAAAAAAATTTCCTCAGACATTCTCTCTCTTTTTAAAGTCAAACACCCTAGATATTCTATATATTTTTTATATGCACTACATTCCTCTCCTCCAAGTACACGTCCTTTATTTTATCATTGAAAGGACTATGTGACCCGAATAAAAAGAATGAGGGTGAAGAGATCTCATCCATTCATTCCTTAGATCAATCATCATGATTAAAAGGAATGAGGTGGAAGCATTATCCCTCGGTTTCCATAACTCTATTCCCATAAGAAAATAGTGTAGAGAAAAATACTATCTTTTTGCAAATAAATTTCAATTAATCTCCACACTCTCTTATCTAAAATCAAACAAAATTTCTACACAACACTTTCCTTAAATTTTAAACAAGTGGATATCTTAATACACAGCCATAGTCTTGGATGTCTTAATACACAAGCCATGTCTTAAGAAATAAAAGCTTCTAATAGTTGAGCTACGATGCAGATAGACCATGAAAGAATCATGCCTAGAGGATTTTCTAATGTTTACAATTACAAACTAGCAAATTGTTCCTGGTTCTGAGGGTATCGTCAAAGTTCACACCACAAGTTTTTTTGTATGTATCTTGACCGCTATAAAAGTAAGTGTTTGTATCACGGCCTAAATTGTTTAATAAAAGCCTTCATGGAGGCCACATGGCACCCACATAGATAGACAATAGTAGATATCAATTCCTCTATAACTCACACTCTTGAGTCAAGTTTCTATATCCATACATTATTCATAGGAAATGAGTGAAGAACTGAGTGCTGGATATGCACTTAAATGTACCTAAACATTTTTTAAACTCGGAAGGGGCAAACCTCAAGTTTCTTTAAAATGAAAAAGATGCAATTGCCCCTTGACTGAATAGCAGAAGTTTAACTCCAACAGCTGAAAATTTTTCAAATGCAAAAAGAGATAGAGACACATTAAATGCCACCAGCTTGTAAAAGCATGAAAAAAGATGATGTTCTGTTAATTCACCACTAAACTTAACAGTTTTCACCAACATCCTATTTTAAAACCTATTTGCATGGATACAGATACATGTGTCAATGTAGGACACTTGTATGCGTATCAAGTTCTCCTTTTCTCAATTCACAGAAAAAAGAAAGTGTCCAGTGCTTGTTAATGAATGCATGGCCAGAATTAACAAATAGTAATTCTATATATTTGATTGATCTAGAATTTTCTAGCTCTTTGAGCCTGTCCAAGATATGGTTCAGGGTTTCATTAAAGCGGGCCACTTGATCTTCGGGACCATCACCATCTTGACTGACTACCATCACATCAGCTTGTTCTTCAGGGCCATGTGGTTCCATGGTAGAAGTAACTCTAGTTCGCTTTGTGCGCCGATCTGGCAATCCAGGGCAATAGGGGTTCAGACTACCCCGATTGGATCTGGGATTGCCTTGATGATCAGGTGATCAGCGGCTCTTGACAGCCTTGGGGTCGTAACTCAGGTAGATATGCAATGAGACAGCCTTGGGGCCATGGCTTGAACTGACTAGGCACATGACAGCCTTGGGGCCATACTTCCATAAGTTGGTGCTCAAGACAGTCTTGGGGCCATACTTCCATTGGTTGTGGCTCAAGACGGCCTTGGGGCTGTGGTTCAAATGAGCAGGATTCATCTTCCAGCACCTCGATAACTGTGCATTGAACGGTACAGTTCATTTTCGGTTCATTAGTAGTTTGCAATGGGTAGAATGGGTTTTTCTTTAATAAATCTTCAGAGGTGGAAGACTCTGGCTTCTTTCTTAGGAGCGGCACTTTCATGCCTTTTTACTGCTTGATTCTCAAACTCCACTAGATGCGCTCCCAGAACTGGAATTGGGAATGGCATCCTTCTAATTGGCCTGCCTTAAAGAGATTAAAGCAAAGTCAATCAGGTAAGGAGCGGTGCCCCAAGAGTAGGGAGTTCGGGGTCGCCTTTGGAAGTTTGGTTTTTGAAGAAGAAGGGAGGGACTGTTCCATCAGCCTTGGGGCCGTGATTTTTTCCTGAGTCCATCCTTGAGGGCCAACACATACATGGGATGTAGAAGGGGTTGACAAGAGTGTACTCGAAGGGAATTTCTTTGAATACCATGTTGTCATGGTTTTGGGGGTAGAAAAGGGCATATACTGCCAGCCCTTCCCCTTAAAGCCGCAGACAACATTGGAACTGCATGTGTGTGCTTGATCCGCAAAAGTGTTGGGTGTGGTTTGGAAGCCAACCCTTAGTGAAGAGAGAGGTCTAGCGTTTCAAATGTTGACCTTTGCAGTTGGAGTGGTCTTAGGACCACTTTGGTTTGCAAGCATGTACATAGTTGTTTGGGACCTACAACTGAGTCACGGGTTGTGTGCTCTTTCGGGTGCAATATTTGGATTGCCCTGAGCTAAATGAGTATTATGCAATGTAGTGTGAGGTGGTGTTAGCTTTTGCTTGTCCCGATTTATCACTGCAATGGCTGAGCCATTCGTAGTGATGTGAGTGAGGGTGTGTCGAACGGCTTTAAAGCCCTTCGCGGTAGATGGTCTAGCGATCAATTCGTCAGCATGAAGTGTGTGAGGCATCATACCAGGATGAGCAGTGCCCTTGTGGAGTGGAGATGCGGTGACCTTATGGTTACCCATTGAAGTGGTGGCTTTAGAAGAGCCGACCACGAGAGAAGAGGTAGTGGTGTTAGGACCACCCTTGAGCTTAAGACTGGTGGAGGGTCCACAAGTAAGGGGTGGCGGTTTTAGAAGTGCTCATGCAGTTGACAACAATAGACTTGTCATTGATGCCAGTAGAGAGGGAGTAAGGGGTTTGGGGTCCCTTTCCCGAGTTTCCTGGGCTTGAGCCCGGGCATGAAGGTCTAAGTGACCTCGCAAGATAGGAGTGGAGTCGGGAGGTAACTGTAAATAACAGGGTGGGTCGCGCCCTCTCGCCTGGAAATGCAAGGAGATGGTCGTGTCTTGCAAGGCCTCAGCCTATCAAAACCCCAAAGCGCACTGGGGATTGTGTGTGCGAGTAAGGACATTACGAAATGGGAACTCCATTTGTCATTGTCCTCCCTCCTGAATGAGGGTAGAAGTTCCAAGTTACAGGATTGGCTTAGCCTGATCGATGGGGCTTCTACTTCAAGAGTAGGCACTACTAGCTTCTGTCTGTATAAATTGTATGCTTTAACTAAGTTTCTGACTGTGTGATTTTGAGGAATGTTCATGTAACTATTAGCTCATGTAAATGTGCGAGGTTTTAATACCTAAACTTTACTCTGTATATTCCGCCAGTATACTCTGATGCATGACATTATTCTATGACACCGCGTGAACTGTAATAATCTGTGGGCCTATTATCCCTCATGTGTGCATGTAGGCAGGACTGCAAGGGTACTGATTTACTTACTGGGCTTTTAGCTCATACCTCTTTTTTTTCCCTTCTATGTAGAGTGAGAACCTTTAGCTCATGCGTGGGCAGCTGGCCGGTGGTAGCAGACTTTTGAAGCTCGAGTTCTATCCAAGGATCTTTTGATTGTAGGTGTCTGGTGGCAGTGCCACGCTATCATTCTGATGAATATTGTATTTTTGTTGGCAGGCCGGTAGCGGCTTGAACATTTTGTAAAAGAATTTTTGGAGATTGAATATATATATTTATATGAGATGGTTTTATTTTGCTTAGTTCATGGCCTTTTGTTTTATGAATTTATTTTGTTTCGTGGTTTGCTTTGATTCCGAAAATTTTATATGCGTTGAGCCACTCCCACCTAAGTGCCAGTCGCGACCTCCGATCGCGATCCCGTACCCTGTCGCCCTCCTGCTAGGCAGTAGGGACCAGGGGGCGTGGGCAGGGTCGTGACACAAAGCTCACTCTCCCTTGAAGAGTGGGGTTTGAATTAGGGACAATCTAGAGAGGGAAAGGATAACTTCTATTTATCCAGCAATAAACTCCTCAGAAGAGGAAACATATGATGCATGGATACTTTAGAATGGGTATCCTTCATGGATATTTTAAAAAACTATGTAAAATCACAGACAATTGATTTTTTAGCTATGTCTGGAGCTGTATATGTGCATCACAAACGGAACCTGTTCACTAGTCAATCACCAATAAAAGAACCATTTACTCATTTACTATCTTCTTTAAGCCTACCCAGTCATAAAACTCCGCTTTCATTGTGCGACACTTCGCTTCTTCTTCCTTTGTGTGGGTGTGTGCGCACAACTCATTGTGAAAAGAGCATGGATGAATCATCGCACTCATTCTCAATGCTTAAAATTGTTAACAGTTGTGCCACCTCAACTCATACACCTGAATTGTGTCAACTGCTCTTACAGCACATGAGAATTTGATTCCTCCTCCCCTTGCCTATAAATATGGGTACTAGGTAGAAAAAAGTGAATTTTTTGATGCAGAGTAAATGTCACAAGAAAGAAAATGAGATGATCTATTGAATGAAAAATTAAAGCGGGAGCCTATAAGCCAGGCTTTAATTGCTAACCCAGGAAAAAGGATATCAAAAAGTCAACTCTCTTCATTCTAAATTCTCTACATAGACCCCTACTTATAATAAAAGACCTTACTCAGAGCCCAAGAAATCCTGATTCTAATTGAAATGGAAGTCCTAATTAAACAAAGTTTGTAAGTACAAGCATTGTAACTTTTAAAAAAAATCTTAAAATCCTAAAAATTTTATTCAAAAAATAAAATTGCTTCAAAAAACTCAAACACCCAAAAATATTCCAAAAATACATCCTTAAAACTTGTAGGCCTTGAAAGCATTTTAAAGTAAATATTTTATAGTGGATGTTCACACTCCAGTGGGAATATTGGTTGACTAGACTTAGGTTACGCAGTTTATGGTCTAGGTCACATCAAGAAACCCTGTACTCCTGGGCATAGCCACTACCAATGAGGGTTTCAATGATCATCCCTTCTTGAGGTCAAAGAGATGCCTAAAAATTATGACGAGAGCAAGGAAGCCACCGGAATTCCCATGTGTAGTTGTAGGCCTGTGAGGGCAATGGCCAATTCTTCAATAACCATCGCATGGCATGTACACATGATAGCCGCATTTTGGAGAAGCATCGCTATAGAGAGGGCACTATGTATATAAGATAGTGCTCCCTTGTACTATAGCGATATGTGTGTGTGCATCCTTATGGATATCACTTGCTTTTGTTTGGCAGGGGGACCAGAAATCCACACACTAGATTCATGGTTTCGTTATTTACTGACCAACTTTGATAGTCCAATCATGAGCCCTTGCGATTGACTGTGGGTCATGGGTTTTGTTGAGTTAGTTTGAGAAGATGGTTGTGGATCTTGGTGGAGTGCCTCAAAGATATCATTTATTTATAACCCATTAGTACCAATCCACTTCTAGATCTGTTTTAAATGTGTCTCAGAATTTTTGGTATTATCAGAAATATTATTTTCCAACCTTATTTATGATTTTGCAATTTTTAAATGTTTTTCAAAATTTCAATAAATTTATTTTATGCATAAAAACCTAGAAAGGGCGTTCTGATATTTCCAAACTTATGAGCGGTTTTGCAAGACCCATGTGGAGAGCTAAAAGCCCAACCCCCAACCCCACACATTGGGGGACCCAAGTGGGCAACGACGTCGGCCCCACTAGGCCCACAAATCCAACCCTTATGGGAGGGCCACCCCATGTCCTTTAATGATTTGTTAAGCATAATTTTCTTAAAGAGAATTATTTTTTATTTGGTTAGTTAAGCCTTGACCAAATTAGATTTGAGTTAGATGTTTTCGTTGACTCTTGATTTCTAAAGTAATTAGAAGATGTTTCTATGTAAGAAACATCCCAAATTTTATGGGATTATGGAAGATATAGTTCTGGTCCAAGCAGAAGTGGATATGGGTTAAGGATCTGAGGGGTAATGGTTATAGAATTCCTCAATAATCATGATCCCTAATCTAAAGAAAGGATGCCTCAAATTTGATTCTTTGTTGCTCACAAATCACATAGAACTCCATGGTCAAATTTGAGTCCTATTGGAAGATGGCATACCCTACGCCATGAGGGCTTATGTATAAGGGGGAACCCTTTCATTCCCATCATGTGTTACTGCAGAGACCTCTCTCTCTCTCTCCTTCCCTCTCATTTGTGAGAGGGCACGCCCAGCCTAGTTTGGTTTCAGGGGGTGGTGCCATATTGTGGCATGCCCTAGGTTTAAAGGGTTGAAAACAAACCCTAGTTTATTAAAGCTCTCAGCCCCAATTTTGTGAGAGGCTATTACCATGGGTGCTACCCAGATTTGGAGGGCTCAAGTAGGGCCAAGGATCAATGCATCGTTGGTCTGGTCATCGAGAGTGGGTTGTGCTAAGTCCTATGGGGGTGGCCCTAGGCAAAGATTAGATAAGTATTCCCAAGTTTTCGTGTTTCTTTTGAGTTTTAATTTTATTTTATTGTTCTTAATTTCTAATGAATTAGGATTCCTACTTGAATTAGGATTTCCTATTTGACTTAGAATTTTACTTATAATTAAATTCAGATTATGAATAAAGTTTCCATTTTTCTTTAAGGCGGTAAGAGTTGAGATCCATAGGTTGTATTTAGGTTCTATTTTATGCTTCTGCCGTATAATTTGGCATTATAAATAGAATTACCCAGTTGCTAATAACAGAAAAAAAAAAAAAAGTAAATTTTTTAATTTACATCCCAAGAATCCTACATAGCCACTACTTTCAAAATTCAATACGAAAATTAAAAGTAAGAAGTATATTGTCCTGCATCAATCACCTCTAGTTGAAGAAAACTCATTTTCGAGTATTTTAAGTAAGCTGAGATGAATTTTGTGTTAATGACACAACCTTCTTCACCCCAAGCGTTATGCTTCAAATCCTAAGACCTATGGGTATTAGCCCAATCAAAACACAACCATTATGCATTAACAATGAGGGTTTGGAATCATTTGACATAATCATAAACACTTTTGAGAAACCCTGGACGAAAGGGTCATTCTATCAATGAAACAACCATGATATATATGCTCGATTCGGTCACATAAACTAGCTGAAATAGAATCAGTTCAACCAAATAACCCTGCTAAAATTGTCGTGGCTCAGCCTAAAACAAACCAAGGGAGCATCTTCAAGATAAGCCCCGGTTCGATGATCAAACCAACAGCTTCACCTATTTATTCTCCTGGAAGACCTACATTTTTTCTTCATCAAAGACCAGTTCAACCACAAAAACTTTTTCTTCATCATAGATCGGATCTCCTACAAGATTTTGTTCTTCATCTAAGAATGTGTCAAAGGTTTGTGGAAATTCAAATTTACAATCTGCTACTTTTCTATGCAAACTGCATCAAAATCAAGAATGTCCACCTTCAAAACAAAAACCCTGGAGTGATATCACCCACATCTAGGTCTTCTAACATTTTCCTCTTCACGTGTCTCCACGCACAAAGCACAACGGTGAAAAGGGTTGTATTCAACATCTTCTTGGGCAAAAGATCACTGTCTTCCCATGAGTGATGTTCATTAAACTTGCCTTAGAGATCTTCAATTTCTTCATCTCTGGCATCAGGCTAAATGAGCTGCCCTTCCACGCCCCCCTCTTGTTGCCACGGGTTAGCTGAAATCAGCAAACCCTAGGCTGAAATCAGCAAGTTGGCTGAAATCAGTAAACCTCGGGCTAGAAAATCAGCAAATTTCATTGTGACATTTCTACCCTTGATAAAAACAAGTAATTCCATAAGCACTCTACCTTTCTGAACAACTACAATCCTATCAATTTAAAAAAAATCCTAAAATCCCTTAAAAAAAGTTTAAAAACACTTAAAATGAACCCTTAAACATTCCCAAATCTAATAAGGAAAATTCAAAAATAAGCAGCATCCTATCCTGCATCATTTTTCTTCAGCAAAAGTTATTATTTTCGTTTAATCTTAGCAAAATTTACACTTGGTTGAGACATCATCTTCATCTTCGAACATTGTGGACGGGCTCTTATTTCTTTGTCTCTATCAAAGAATGAAGATTTTGTGCCTCCAGTAGCCTCTGAAGTGTGCATGATTGCATTAACTTCATTTCTAGAGAACAATGAGGAAACAGAGATGAGTGGAACAAATGGGACACGAGGGACATGAATTCGAAAACCTAGGAAGGGCTGAAGCAGGGCCCTCTCCTAGACATCTGCCTCGAGGACAGCTTTTGAGGTGGGAAATCAAAACAGAACAGGGCGCAATGAAGGATGAATAATTTGGACTTGAAAGAGCGGCTCCAAGGACTACTTGTTACATAAGCAGCAATAGAGGCACGATGCCAACAACTTCTAGCAATGCTGGACAATAAAGCCACCTAAATTTCTCAACTAGGACACCTGTCATCAATGGCACAAACCAATGGAGGGAGGTGAGGCACATAAAGGACTCATGGTGCACTGTTGGGAAGGCTTTGAGCAAGCAATGGCCTCCTACTTAACAAATGTTACACGGTTGCATGTGTTTAAGAAGCCCTTCAAAAATCTCACTTGCTGCTGGAAACAATGTCAAAAAGACACTAGAGGATTGTAGATGTGTGCTAGTTGGGGTCATGCTAGCCTTGTAGAGTCACTGTAGAAGCCTCTAACTGCCAGGAGGCATAGCTATGACTGGAGCTCTTGGCCAGACCGTGCACCAAGGATCATGCACCATGTTCATGCCACATCGTGGGCTGTGCCAATGACATAGCCATTAAAAATCATTGGCGTCCATGGCCTTTAGCCCATGCCATGGCATGGGACCTTCCGGCAACCTCACACTAGTCCGCATTGGCCACCTAGGACCTCACACGACCAAGAGCTAGGTTCACAGGACAAAGGACAACCCCCCAATAAAGATTTATGAATCTAAAAAATTGACCACCATGAACCTATTCGGACAGACGTCCAGCACTATTCGAATTAGTCTCCAATAGCAGGTGAAGTTCCTAACAGTGTCTCCCTCTTAAAAGCAAACGTGTACATACAGCCAAGTGAAGCTTTAACAATGGTTATATAGGAGGCCAGTGCCTACTTGAAGCCTACTAGGCAGCCTGCCAATTGTCCCTTCATGTCTTGCCTACCTCAAGAAGCTACATGGCACAGACCATACCAATCTCTGTAGAGAAATCCTGATGGCATTGATCATCTACCATTGACTCCAATTATTGGTGTTTTTCTTAGAAGACGATGGTGCATTAATCCTCTAAGACACGAATAATGTCATATTTCTCCACAGAATCTTCTCGTATCGTTTTGATTTCCAACCTTAGAAGTGCTTTGGCCTCCTACAGTCTTGATCCTTTCTTCCACACACCCTTGCACACTACTTATATGTACAGTTTTCTCACTACCCTCAGGAATACAAGGCAATGTCTAAGTTACTAAATTCAAAGAATAATACATAAGCTCTGTGGTTTAACAGACTTTACCATATGAAATGCGTTGTGCATAAGCTCTTGTGACAGGCTTAGTGCATAACAGTGTTTTGAAATATGGATCAGTGGGGTGGATCGTACAACCACCTATGCCGTGTCAAATTGTTGGATTGCCAATCTGGATCATCGAAATCGACAATCAGTCAAAGATAAAACAACACATATACAGGTGGATCGCACACCCACCTATCTCATGTTGAATTGTCAGATTGCCAATCCAGATCGTCCAGATCGGCTATCAATCAAAGGTAAAATGATTGCCAATCCATATCATCCAGATTGGTGATCAGTTAAAGGTCAAACAATACACATACATACATACATATATACATATACATACAACAATATATACGAATAATATAAGAACAATGTAAACGTTTACAACTGCTATTTTAAGCAACCTAGTCAGCTACTACTACATACATATATAAGAATAATGTAAACATTTTTTTTTTGAGAAATATAAGAATAATGTAAACATTTATAACAACTATTCTAAGCAACCTAGTCAGCTAGTACACTGGCTGTTGATGCCAGGGTTGTGGTCACGGAGCCCACTTCTTTTTTATATAGTATCAAAAACAAAAATTAAAAAAAAAAAAAAATCAAGGATAAGAGTGCTTCTAATGGAGGAAAATAGACAAAATAGACAAAAAACAGTTCAATAAACTATCAAAATAGGACAGCTTTGAGTAGATATGGCTTTCCATACACAGAAAAGTGACCCCAAAACCCTAGATAGGGTTTGTTGGTACTACACACCCTGTTTTTACTGTTCACAGCCCAAAAAGTGTTATACACCCTAATACCCCAGGCCATTTTATTACATTATAAAAAAAAAGAAAAAACCAAAAACTACCATCACCTAAGTTAAAACATAACAAAAATACCATATAAATCCCTTCACTTAAAAGAAAATTTGTAATAACACTTTTGCCCCTAGTAAAATAAGTAATTCTATAAGTATTCTAATGACTTTTTTCAACATCAGAATCCTAAAAAATATAAAAGATCCTAGAATGCCTAAAAAATTTTATAAACCCTAATCCTAAAACTAAAATAAAAATATACATACTTTGAAATTAAACAAATATTAAAAATAAGAAGAATTTTTCCCTCCATCATTCTCCTCTAGTTAGAAGACACTCATCATCAAGTTTTGATGTTTCTAAGATGAATTTTGCATTAGTCTTGCAATCTTCTTCAACTTGAATATTGTAAACATGATTCTAGGACTTGTGGGTTATTGCACTAATCAAAACACGATTGTGTATTGAAACTAAATCTTTGTAATCAGTTGATATATCCATAACCCCTTTTGAGAAACCCTTGAGGAAAGGGTTGCCACATGTTGATAAAGTTTGTTCAGCCACATGAACTTGTTGAAATTGCATCAGTTTAACCAATATCCTTATTAAAATTATCTAGGCTCAGCCCTAGAATACAACATGGGTGCATCTTCAAGATGATCATTGGATTTGATGATTGAACAAATAACTTCACCTATTGATTTTCCTTGGACTCCTTCACATTTTTCTTCGTCAAAGATCGGTTTAACCATGAAATCTTGATCATCATCGCAGATCGGATCTCCTACAAGATCTTGTTCTTCATCTAAGCATGTACCAAAGATTAGTGGCAAATCCCAATCTATAACTTGCTGATTTATTATACAACCTGCATCAAAATCAAGAATTTCCTCCTTTAAATTGAAAACCCTACAGTGATGATCCCCACGTCCAAGGTCTTCTATGACTTGCCTCTTCACTTGACTCTTCACACGTAACACGGAAGTGAAAAGGGTTGTACACGAAATCTTTTTGGACGGAGAAAACTTCATCTCCCCCACGATCCTTGCCTTTAAGCCACCTTGTAAGTTCTTGAACTTGCCATCCCAGATCCTCTATATCCTGATCCTGCAAATCACGAGGTGGATCCATATGAATACCCCTACCTCGACTTCTTCTTGCTCTCAATGGTTCATCGAAATCACAAATCCTAATAAGAGAACCAACAAAACCTAGCTAAAACCAGAAAGTTCTAGGCTGATTTGGGAAAATTTAGCCTAAAATCAACAAGCCCTAGACTTGGCTGTGGATTCCCAAATAGAGAAAATAGGCATAAACCAATTAAATAAATCATCAAAACAGGCCAAATTTGAGTGGATCTGGCTTTCCTTACACAAAAAAGTGACCCCCAAAACACTAGATAGGGCTTGCTGGTATTGTTCACACCTTGTTTCTATTGTTCACGCCCCAAAAAGTGTTAGAGACCCTAACACCCCATACCTTTTTATTACATTAGAATAAAAAGAAGACTACTATTCCTAATACAGTTAAACACTATAAAAATACCCCATAAGTCCCTTTTTTTTTTAATAAATGTGACATTGCCCCATAAGTCCCTTCACTTAAAAGAAAATTCATAGCGACACTTTTGCCCCTAATAAAATAAATAACTCCATAAGTATTCGAATGACTTTTCTAAACATATCCTAAACTCCTAAAAAAAATAAAAATCCTAGAATCCCAAAAAAAAATTAAAAATCATAAAAATCCTAAAACTAAAGCTATAATATACTTCCTTTGAAAATTAACTAAAAGTATTAAAAATACGAAGAACTTTGCCCTCCATCAGCTTCAGAATAACAGGTATAATTGATTGGGAAGGGATTCGAACCCCTAACCTAATGCCTCGGAGTTCTCAAGCTAGCCAACTAAGCTATTATACCTTACTTCGCATGAAAAGAAACATAATAGCTTATATTTTTAAAGAATCGCCAATTTCCGATATGAAATCAGCCAATAGGAAATTAGGAAAGTATCCAACGAACGAGTCAGATCACATATTATTTTTAAACACTTCTCCCATGGTTTATAGATCGTATTGGACTACTCAAAAAATTGGTATGGTAGCCTACCACTTGGAACTATTTTAGACTTCTTAGTAGGCTCAAAATTGTAGGTTTTGGGTTGTAAAGGAAAGGGGTAATTTTAATTGAGGTCATGAAAGCACCAACTCTGGGGTCCATCCACCTCTCTCTCTCCCTCAGAGTTGGTTCTTTTCATGACCTTAATTGAAATTACCCCTTTTCTTTATAACCTAAAACCTACAATTTTGACCCTACCAAGAAGTCTAAAATAGGAGACAGAGAATATCCCCATGGATTGGAATAGAACTAGGATAATAAAAAAAGAAAAACGAGAGGCCTTTTTATTGGTTTCCTTGTGGGATACCTTTGACTTAGTTCAGTCTATTTCTCTTTGCCATTTGAATTAGTTCGATGCCTATATTAAGTAAAGTTACTTGATCACAGAGATTAGTAGGTTTCGGGTTCTAAAAGAAAAGGCATAATTTCATTTGAGTAATGAAAAAAAAATCATATTTTTGTTGAGAAACAGCTCAAAGAGGCCATCCACCTTAAATCGTTCCCATTCAATCGTTCTTTTTTTCATCTTCTCTTCATGAATCTTTTATCAGTACCAAATGGATCATAACAGTGACTAGAACAGAAATAAGGCATGAGTGGTATTCAAAACTTGAAAGGAAAAATACTAACCTTTTCTTGTCTTCAAAGGAGGTGCTCGTCCTTAACCCTCTATCACCCAAAGTACTCACACCCACTAGGGCCTATTTTCCTAGTCACATCCATTTGCTGCTTCTTTTTTTTTTTTTACTATATTCACCTCCATTTGCTATTTTCTTGTCTTCCTTCCTTTTTTTATCAGCTATGTCTATCTTCATTATCATAATTGTCTCCAAGTCTCCATGTCACACCAAGGAAATCCTTTCTAGTAAAAAAAGTGACGCTCTCTTCATAACCATGAGTGAACTCGGAAGCAATTCCAATAGTCCATACCATCTCCAACAATAAGAACGTGTTAGCAGCTAAGGCTTGCAGGAATCTATAGCACCATAAAGTATTCCCCTCTATCTAGCAATACATATTACTGGATAGTCCTTCTTTGGTATGTATAACTAGAAATAACACTCACAAATTTCAACTCTAACTTCAACCTGCCACAGCATCAACCAGCACTATGCCATGGCAATACAAGGTGTAAAACTACTTGATATTTGATCATTTATTTTCCTCATCCATGGAATCTAGCATCAATACTTCCCACATTTAATTCTTTCCAAATAAAAATTGGGACAACAAGTAATCATTGGTTGGCAAAAATGCACTTAGTTCCTAAATATGTCCTGTTTGCTTTCAGTGATGATATAATCATAACATTCACAAATATAACCTCCTATGCATAAGAATCCTGCTATGGTGATTCATATAAAGTTTGAGACAGATGGTCTCTTTCCGTATTTTAGACCCACCAATACGGCCATGATATCTAAACACTCAGTAGATATAGTCTCTTAATAAGTTGCAGAAAATCATCTAAAGAGACAATTTATGTAAGCAAATAAACCATTTCCCTATAATATTACAAGTTTCAAGACCCAACAACTCAAGTACTCTATAACCTGCATATAAACAATCATATGATCCTGCAAGTTTCTGTGTTGAAAAAACTATCAATAGAAAGGGAAAATATGTGAATATTTGTTGAAAAAAGAACTAATGCTAAAGGATTCTCTTTCTTTAGTTGGCAAGATTAGATCATTATAACAGTAAACAGATGAGATAGGGATAAGAAAAATCAAAGCTCTACTCGCCCATAGATACAAATTTATAGAGAAAAGAGGGGGAGCACGCCTACCTGTCTTCCTCCATGAAAGCCCTGCCTAAACTCAGTAGCCGTGTGAACCACACTAATTTCACCGCCGTACTAGTTACGACTTATGCCTGCACCCTTTCGAATTCGAATCCACCCAAAAGCCAACCTTATTCGTGGCTTTACTAGCAGCGAGGCCGTGCTGTACACGGTGGGTGGCACGGCAGGATATGCGCCTGAGTCGGGCCAGTCCTCATCCAAGTCGGGCCAAGTTCTATAGGGCTGGCCCGATCCCAACCAAGACTAGGACAGCTCGGATCAGACCCTAGACTCGAAAAATTAAGGGAAATTATCGCGAAAGGGCATGGAACCTTTGCCTTAAGGGGGATATCACGTAAATATGTTCCCTTATTATCAAAAACCAAATACTTTCGTTTTTACTAGTATGCCCATTTATTGGAGTTCCCATTTTGGTTTTCCAAGAAACTGAAATAAAGGTTAATTTCGGCTTTCGAAAAACTAAACATTTGAAATTTTCGGTTTTTGAATTAAAAAATTTCGATTCTTTAATGACAGAAAAAAAATTTCTCTTTCTTATGGATTCTCTGCGTATTGTCTCTCTTCCTCTCTTCCCCCTCCTCTCTCTCTCTCTCTAGACGCCATCTCTGAAAATCTCTCTGTATAGCTAGTTGATGTAGCATCACAAAACGATCATAAGCCTTCCATGGTGTTTTGATGGCCTTTTTGTGACTAGAGAATTGGTTATTTGGTTTGTGGTTTTGAGAAAAAGAGCAAAGAGATATGAGAGGGAGAGAGATTCCAGAACTGTTATGATGAGAGCCACTTTGCAGGTATCTCAAGCGAGAAGCAACCGGCGGCTGCTAATCCTGAGAAGGGGCCTTCGTATCAAGCTGAGCATAAGCGCAGGCCAGCTACAGGCAAAGAAGAGAGCAGTGACAATTACTCCAACTACTTGAGAGGAATAGCAGTCTTAACAACTCAGCTCGAAGCTCAAAATGTGAACTGTGAGCTTGACCGAAACAAGAGAAAAGATCATGCTCAGAGCTTGGTAGAGAGATAATATGTGGAGTACTCTCAAGAGAGAGCAAAGACTCAGTTTTTGAAAAACAAAAAATTTAAAATTTTAGGGTTTTCAAAAACCAAAATTATCTTGATTTCGGTTTTTGAAAAATCAAAAAAAGATAGTTTAGCCTTTTAAAAAAAAATGTTACGATGTTTAAAAAAAATATAAAGTATTCGGTATTTTGGCAATAACATAATTTAAAACGGATATTTATGTAATTTCCTTTTTTTTAATTACATTGGGGATTGTATACAAGGAGACCATTTACTTTTGGTATAAAGAGGTTACAATTACTTACAACCATATGATGTGAAATCTGATAGCTTGGATGTGTCACAAAATTTGAGAAAATTTCTTTAGAACTTTGAGCTTGGTCAACAAAATAAATGCAATCGCTCAATTTCATATTCAATGGTCAAGAATAATTGTTACCATCTTGTACCAAAGATAAATGGTCTCATTATATATTTTCCCTAACATTTGAGGGTATTGATTTTCTCTTGTCATTTCAATTAGATACCTCCTTAATAAATTAATATATAAAATATCTAAATTACCTTTATGAATAATCATAGGCGTTTCACAATCGAATGATAAAAATACCCCTAATTGTTATGCATTTCAAATAAGAAATACATTGTCCATTATTTGTGTATTTGAAATGCATAACAACTTGAGGTATTTTTGTAATTTGATACAGACAAAGTATTTAGGTACAAAATGATAAAAATACTTCTAGGTGTTCTGCATTACTAATACTAAACAATGTGTGTCTTATTTGAATTTTGAGAAATTATTGTTAATATATCTTAATTTTAAAAAAATCGCAAAAAAACTCCCAACTTCCCAAAACAGCGCCCACACCCTTTTTCCCAATTTTCGGCATTTTCTAGATGAAAATACACTTTACGGTAGTCTTTCTACTGTAATGCATTGCGACTATTATGGTAATTAAAATACCGTTGTAAATAGAGATAGAATTACGGTACTTCTAGTACCGTAATAACATAAACATCTATTATGGCACTTTAATTACCGTAATAACATAGAGTATTACGGTAATTAAAATACAGTAATACTTTAAAGTAGTATTACGATAATTTAAGTACCTTAAATTATTTTACTCTCTCGAGCCTACTATTTAGTTACTCCCTCGACAAAAGTCCACGCTAGCTGTAATTTTTCAAATCTCAAAATTTGAGGATATAATCTCTACTTAATTTTTATATGATTCTCAAAATTTTAGAACAAAAACGTGCTTAAATAGGTGTTTTTGAGCGAGGGAGTAGATCCACATCGTGCTTCCATGGGAACATAGATTTTTTTAAAAAGGTAGTCATGATATTAGCTTTGGTTTGAAGCTTTTAAAGTATAACGATGGTACACTAATACTTTAAAAGCTTCAAACCAAAGCTTATATCAAGGCGACCTTTTTCAACCGTAATACTTTAAAAAGCTTCAAACCAAAGCTAATATTAGGGCTACCCTTTTCAAAAAATCTATGATCCCATGGGAGCACGATGTTGATCTATTGCCTCGCTCAAAAACACCTATTTAAGCGTGTTTTCATTCTAAAATTTTGAGAACCATATAAAAATTAAGTAAAGATTATATATTAAAAATTTGAGATTTGAAAAATTACAGCTAGCATGGATTTTTGTCAAGGGAGTAAATAAATAGTAGGCTCGAGAGTAAAAAAATCTTTCACATTGAGTTGGGCTATATTACAGTACTTAAATTATCGTAATACTACTTTAAAGTATTACTGTATTTTAATTACCATAACACTCTATGTTATTACAGAAATTAAAGTACCGTAATAGATGTTTATGTTATTACCGTACTAGAAGTACCATAATTATATCTCTATTTACAACGGTATTTTAATTACCGTAATGTTCGCAATGCATTACAATAGAAAGACTACCGTAAAGGGTATTTTCATCCAAAAATTTTAAAATTGGGAAAAAGGGTGCGGGTGAGGTTTTGGAAAGTTTGAGTTTTTTTTTGTGATTTTCTTAAAATTAAAGTATATTAGCGATAATTTCCCTTGAATTTTTTATCTGCGAAGATTATTTTTTATCATTCGGTTGAGGCCTCTTAAGGGTCAAATTACAAATGCAGATGTTTGTTATGCATTCTAAACACTGAAAAATGGCAATTTAGCTATTTTAACATTTTTTATTGAGATGGTATCTATTAAAATGAAAAAAGAAAAGTGTATCCTCAATTGTTACAAGAAAAAAATTACCCCAAAGTGATATCATATAGGGTTTCATTCCCTTCAATGATATTTTCAAACAAAAAGAAGAAAAGAAAAGAGAGGGCCAGACCAGGCCATTGCCATTCTAACATGATCCATTTAAAAAGGGAGTTGTAACTTTCAAGACTTCATGAATTGATCAGTATGTCATTTTATAAAGAGAAATATCTCCATACCTATTATTTTTAAGTTATATATCTCTATAGACCCAAGATTTCAAAACATATATTAGGTCATAGAAATTCTAAGTTTTATATTTTTTAAGCCCCCGAGCTAATTTTATCCCCTTTAAACCTTTTTTTTTTGTTCCAAACAAATATAAGAAAGATATATCCTTTCTAAACCCCATCTTTTCTCTCTCTTCACATGATTTTTCCCTAAAGCTGCCTCTCTGACTTTCCCCAAACCTCTCTCTCCCCCCGTGTCTCTCACTCTCTCTCCCCTCGTGTTTCCCCAAATCCCTCTCTGTCTCCCCATGTGTCCCCACCCTTCTCTCACTCCCCATTACTTAATATCTTGGTGATGGGCTTAATATCTTGAATATTCCAATGCATGCTCTAAGATTTTATTGTGATTTAGAGATTATTTCAATACAGACACCATGTCGCAAAATGTTGTTGATATAAATGGTATGGCGAAGTTGAGTATCAAATGGAATTGGCTTGTTTAGTTTACAACCAAAACTTGGGATTCAATTGAACTGATTGCTTTAGATGAAAGAAAGACTAATGCGATCTTACTGGGTAATATATATATATATATATATATATATATATATATTCTTCTTTTCTACCCCTTTTCTTTTCTTTTTCCTTTCTTTTGGCAAATATCACTTACAAGTAGTCTTATTACAATAATTCTTACTTCAAAGAAAATAAAACTAACAAATCCAAGATCTTAAAAAAACACCCTTGATGCTATTAAACCAATTTTCTTTAAACAAATAAAATATCTACAATTCTTATGCTTGGGAATATAAAGATAATATAATTAAATATAACAAGAAACAAAAGAGAGTGTCGGAGATTACCTCAACCGGACATATTACACCCTACATCGAGTCACTACCATCTGATGGCGCGGGATCAATGATCACCTTCAATCTCAACTGGAAAAACACGTTTAGGCCAAGTCACACCAAGAAAACATGTACCCCTTTAATCACAAACTCAAACTCTAGGTGAATTCCCTTAGCAACGTAGTTTGAGAGAGATAGATTCTCTTTTTGCTAAATCCTAAAACCCTTAGCCATAAATCCATAGTTGAGAGACAGGAGAGAAGAACTCCATAACTTAAATCCTTAGGTTCTTTCACAAAGTGGGAGAGAGAGATCAAAGATGAAAGAGTGAGGCATGCCCCCTTTGGCTTTCATGAGAGAGAGAAACTTTTCTTAAGAGAGAGAGAGAGAGAAACTTTTCTTAAGAGAGAGAGAGAGAGAAATTCTAAGTGGGGTGTGCCCCTTTGAGGGCAGTTCAACGTCAAACTCGTGCGACGCAAAAGAGCCGAGACATGTATCGTCTAGCCTCGTATGACGTGAAAGGTCGGGTGTATTCAGTTCAATGTCAAACTCGTGCGACGTAAAAGAGCTGAGACGGGTACCTTCTAGCCCCATATGACGCAAAAGGTCGGGTGTATCTAGGGCACAACTACCCTGTTCATTGGAAAAATGTCAAACTCGTGCGATGTAAAACAACCGAGGTAGGTACCGTTTAGCCTTGTATGACATGAAAGGTCGGGTGTACCTAGTTCAATGTCAAACTCGTGCGACGTAAAAGATCCGAGGCAGGTAACGTCTAGCCCCGTATGATGTGAAATGTCGGGTGTTTTCTGTCTTACCCCGCATGACATAAAAGGTCAGGTGTATTTCATCTATCCCTGTATGACGTAAAAGGGTCGGGTGTATACCGTCTATCCCCGTATGAAGTAAAAATGTCGGGTGTATGGTCCGTCACTGCATGACGCTAAACTGCTTAGAGGGGTCTATGGTTGTAGGAGTTGAAACTGCTAACCAACCTTCTTGTTCGAAATATCTTTCTCTTTTCAAAATTTTTACTATATATCATGTGTTTTCAAAAACATTAATTTCTTTGTTAAAATCGTAACCTGTCCTTGCTCTGGGTTCTATTTCTATTCTCCCCCTACTTTCAAAATTTCTAAAATACTTTTAAAAACAAAGGAGCTTGGGCACCCGTATATGATGATTACCGGTTGCCGTGATTGCCGTGTCGATGCCTCGTCTCTCTCTTCGAAATCTGCCAAACAAGTCTCTTCCTATAGAAAGATTTTTCCTATAAAAAGCCTTAAAAAACCCTAACGAAATCAAAGAAGATGTTAGGGTTAAAACTTTTAAACTGTGAAATCCCCGAAGTTAAGTGGCATGGTCAGAAAATCCAACTCGAGTTTCAAGCTTGTGTAACTCACCGACATCTCACGCCGAAAACCCTAGGAGGAAAAATCCCCTAGGCGGGTGAGCTCGGTGAGCGCAATGACTTGGAGGGATTAGTTGGTACGCCCTTTGACTACGTGACATCAGGAAGAAATTTAAAATTTCAGTATTACCTTTGATGTTTACCTGCCCCTCGAAGGATAGGGAACGCAAAAGTGTCCATTTCTTTGCCACTCACCTGTCCCTCGAAGGACAGGGAGTGCCAAAGAGGGGCACCTGTAGACACCGCATTTTAAATATGGAAACTTCTATGTTTTCTGAACCTTTAGGACCACATTATCTTAGTAAATCCAAATCCATGACCCAAAATCAATCTACTTACTTGAAACCCTGCATAAACCCTATTTTGACCCAGAATCCTACAAATGCCCTATTTTACCAAAAAATTCATTAAAAATAGTAAAAAAATCATTTTTGACCCAAGTTTTTTCTAAAAGCTTCACAGAAATTTGAGGAACACACCCAAAGTGAAAAACATCAATTTGGACAAGTTTTGGCAGTGTCGCTCAAGTCATCCTGCAAACACCTTGTTTTACCAAAAAAATCATTAAAAATAGTAAAACAATCCATTTTGACCCAAATTTTTTTCTGAGAGCTTCATAAGAGGCTAAGGAACACACCCAAGTTGGAAATTTTTAATTTGTACAAAATTTGGTGTGAGGGACAATAGAACCCTTCTTGTCCCAAATTGAAAATTTTCACTTGTGAGTGATTTTCTGACCTTTTTTGAGGTTTTTTACAAAATTTATTTGGGCGACACTAGGCGTACCGCCCAGATCCGTACCCTCGAAAATTGAAATTTTGGATAGGGATTTGTTGGTTACGGGAATATATCCTTTCCAACAGATCCTTAGCCCTATATAATCCCTTTTCGTGGCCATTTGGAGGCACGACTTCAGAGAGAGGAAAACCCTAGAGCTTCAGAGGATTAAAACCCTAGAGGATAGACTTGCTTAAGAAACCCTAGCCTCCTGAAACCCTAACCTAGGGAATAAAAACCCTTGTTCTAAAACCACTCTAGCGTCGACATCCGAATCAGAGAGGCAAAGAGGACGCTGGTGCTGAGACCGGCGAGCCTTTGAAGGCTCGAGAGTCCCGAGCCATCCAGCCCTATTCGGTATTGTTGTCTTCTTGTTTTAATTTTATTTTGATCTTATTTTAGTTAGTTTTCTTTAAAATCGTATTTTAGTGTCTTGGATCATGTTGGCTCTGCCATAGATTTGAGAGTAGATATGCTTGTTTCGAGGTAGATCTGGTGTCAGATCTGAATTCAATTTGTCCCATTTTCTCTACCACTACATTTTCATAAGTTTAAGATGTCAAGATCCGAGAGATCTTCGTCGGAAGATATGTCAGGTTTTCATCGTAAATACACTTTCATTGCTATGATCACTGGTTTTAACTACCAAAATGAAGTCTATTTCTTGTCAATCCACCGCCATTTGAAAGGTCTTTGAGTTGGCTTAAACTTGCATGTATAAATTATTTTGAGATTCCTCGTAGATGGAAAGTTATGCATCATTTTGTGAAGATATGTTACTGGGGTCAATTTTGATAAAACTCAGAGCTATCACCTTGTTTGGCATGGGTCTTTGAACAACCAAATGGAGTCCTAATGATTTCAAATTACCCTTGTTAGAAAGATATGTGTCTTGGCTAAAACCTTGACTTTGAAATTGTCTCAAAATACTTCACGGATTGAGAGTTATCGTGATATAAAGAAGGGTATGTTGATGTCTCATATACATAGCAAGGTGCAGCTAGCAAACCCCGACTTTCTTGTGCCTCTAAGAGGTAAAAAGGGGTCCAAATGTCTTCAAACCACCCCCTTGTGAAAGGTAGATGTGTCTAGTGAAAAATTGGTTTTGGAACCGTTTTCAAATTCCAAATGAACTAAAAGTTATGACCCGATTAGTGAGCGCACATCATTGCCTATAATTACAAGAAATTAAGCTTTAACGCTCAACTGTGATATTGCTACTGTTATTATGATACTGCTACTGTTACTGTGATATTGCTACTGTTATTGTGATACTGCTACTGTTACAGTGATACTGCTACTGTTACAGTGATACTGCTATAGTTCCTGTGATATTGGTAATGTGATAATGCAATACTGAGTTACTGATGTGATGCTGACCACTACGCAATGGAGCACCCATTGGTAGTGGCACTGTTGTATTGAGCAAAATAGTGTGATACTGACAGGTTGCGATACTGACCACTACGCAATGGGCTACCCATTGGTAGTAGGTAGTGTATTATTTTTTATACTGTGAGATACTATGCCTTTGACCACCACGCAATGGGTCGCCCATTAGTGGTTGGATATTGCTCTGCCGACTACTGATTTGACTGTACCTCGACCCAATGATATGAATGGGGTTGGGAAGTGAAACCAGAAAATAAGGTGGGTCGCTTCCGCCAATTGTTATGGGCACTACGCATTGGGACACCTAAGAGTAGAATAACGCCCTCTCGCTAGAAGAGCACAAGGAGAGGGTCGTGTCTTGCAAGGCCACTGCCTATCAAAAACCCCAAAGCGCGTTGGGGATGTGTGTGTGTGAGGGCATTACGAAGTGGGATATCCACTTGTCATTGTCCTGCCTCATGAATGAGGGTAGAGGTTTCAAGCTACAAGATTGGCTTCGCCTGAGCAATGAAACTTCTATTTGAGGAGTAGGCCTCTTTAGCTTCTGTAGCTGTGATCTGTTAAACTTATTGTACTTCCTAAAGTGAAGTGATTTATGACTTATACACTGTGTATTTGAACTACTTTTATTATCATACTATTAGAATACTGAAAGGCACCATAGAGGGACTCTTCTTGATATTTTGTGAATTAATATGCAATGTTTACTGTTGTCACTGTCACAACGTTGGGATGCAATGGTGTAAATTTGCTTACTGGGCTGTTAGCTCATTTCATCTTATTTACATGACTGTAGAATGAAAGTGTTAGCTTCTAAGCTGAAGGCGGGTAGCTGTGTTGTGCTCTGGTAGTTGAAGCTTGAAGTTTGAAGAGCCGTCTTCCAAAGTTTTCTATAGTATATTTTTGTTGGGCTAACCACTGCGATGTTCACTTTACACTTTGTATTTTTGGGCCATTAGCTCCTTGAAGAAAATTTAAGAACTTTTGGATATCTAGTGTAATGGAAATGGCTATTCTTTTGGAACAATATATGTCTTTATGTGAAGTTTTTAGTTTTACTTTCATGGTTTGCTCTTGATTCTGTGTTTTTATGCGATTGAGCCACTCCCACCTGAATGGCGTTCGCCACCTCACATCGTGGTACCGCACTCTGCCACCATCGGCTTGTACGGTATAGGGTCGGGGGCTGGGTCGTGACACTAGACAAGGAGGGGAGAGACTCATCTTCAAGGGAAGCATGTAATGCTTCAGGGAGAGGATATGGAGTATTGGTGTTGATAGAGGTTAGAGGGAAGATTTTGCCATTTCTCTCATCTTCTTTGAATATGTCCAAAAGGACACGCCCTACACCCTCAGAATCCTCGTGTGGAGATGTTCCACTCTTCTTATAGATTTGCTTTTATCGTCCTTGGGTTCTTGAACAAAGTAGTACTTTGCATCGGCATAATGTGTCTGGACGACATGGAATGATATTTTGTCAGGACTGTGTATTATCTCCCATCCCGGCTATGCTTAAAGCATTGATGAAGGGTAGACAAAACCACTCCTTGATCATGCATCCAAGGGCGTCCAAGGAGGATGTTGTACGAGGTGTTGGTGTCGATTACATAGAACTGGAAGTAATCATTTAATTCATCGATCATGTGCTGGTTTCTCCCCTGACAGATTAAACCCCTGAGCTGTGATATTTGTTGGTGTGAGGTCATTAGATCCCAACCCTAAACAAGTGAGAAGCCTTCTTGGGATGAGATTGATTACTGATCCCTCGTCTAGCATGATTCGGACGATGGGACATGCATGCAACTCGTCGGTTACAAAGAGCGGTTGGTTGTGGAACTTTCCACCTAGCTAAAGGTCGTCATCAGAGAAGGTGACTGTTAGAAATTTTTTTAGGATAACAGGGTCCACTTCAATGGGCTCTACTTCAGTCTTGTATACCTCTGGACTAGAGAGAGCATGGACAAGGGCCATGAGATAATCTCTTGAGAGAATAAGGGCTTCATAGATGAGGGAGTTTTCTGAGGTGCTCAACCATGTCATACTTGACCTTATCATCGACAATCTTTTGAGCTCCTGGACCCGCCACAGGTTTGGGTAGCATGGAGGGTTGTGAGGTAAGCTTAGGTGGAGGCTTGTTTTGGGACACCGACTGACTTTACTGTACAATCGGTGTGGATTGGGAGAGAAAAAGAGAGACACAGATGGTGAGCTAGTTGCCGTCGGTGAAAGAGAGATAAAAAGAGAGAAGGAAAGACGCAGACGGCAAGCTAGCTACTGTCTGTGAAAGAGAGAAGGAAAGACACAGATGGTGGGCTAGCTGCCATATGTGAAAGAGAGGAAAGGAGAGAGACGCAAACAACGAGCTAATTGTCATCTATGAAAGAGAGAGAACAAGAGAGAAGAAAAATGTAGATGGCGGGCTAGCTATCGTCTATGAAAAAGAGAGTAAAGGAGAGAAGGAAAGACATATACGGTCAACTAGCGACCGTTTGTGAAAGAAAGAGAAGAAGAGAGAAAAACAGAGACACAACAAGCTAACTGCCATTCTTGAAAGAGAGAAAATGAGAGAAGGAAGGACACACTTAGCGGGTTAGCTGTTGTCTGTGAAAGAGAGAGAAGAAGAAACACTGTGGCATTGAGGCCCTCCAAGAGGTTAGAGTCCACGTTGCTATCCCTAAGAGGAGAGAGAAAGACAGAGAAGCAGAAAACAAGTAGAGACGACAGCGAGGCCTGCCAAGAGGGTAGAGCTTATGTTGCTGCCCTTGAGAGGAGAGAGAAAGGTAGAGAAGAAGAAAAACAACAAAGACAGTAGTGAATACCGCCAAGATGGTAGGGCCCACATTGATGTCCCTTCGTGACATTGAGAAAGAAGAGAGAAAGAAAGAAGAAGAGAGAGAAAGGAAAGAAGAAGATTGAGAAAGGAAAGAAAAAGGAGAGAAAAGAAAGAAGAAGAGAAGAAAGAAGAGAGGAGAGAGAAAGAAGAGAGGAGAGAGAAAGAAGACAGAGAAAGAGGAAGAAGAGAGGAGAGAGAAAGAAGAGAAGAGAGAAAGAAAAGAGAGAAAGAAGAGAGGAGAGAGAAAGAGGGGAGGAGAGTGAAAGAGGAGATAAGGGAGAAAGAAGAGAGAAAAAGAAGAGGGAAGAGAAAGAGGAGAGGAGAGAGAAAAAGGAGAGGAGAGAGAAAGAGGGGAGGAGAGTGAAAGAGGAGAGAAGGGAGAAAGAAGAGAGAAAAAGAAGAGGGAAGAGAAAGAGGAGAGGAAAGAGAAAGAGGAGAGGAGAGTGAAAATTACCTTGGTTGGGTCTAGGGTACTTGCACAAAGTCTTCTCTCTCCTCTCTCTTTCTCTTCAAGGAGAAAAGACGTGACCCAAAAGATGAGAAAGAAGCCAATTTTTATTGATCGAAAAAGGGTCCATTACGTGAGAGCATCATGTGCTTATATAGAGTTTCAATCTAAACATGGATGGATGCCTAATTCCTGACCTAATTGATTAAAAATAAGATTAAAATGAATTAATTAAAATTAAGAAAATAGGGGCAAAATGATAATTTTGCCCCTTGCCACAATTTTTGAAATTTCAATTCAATCCCTGTCATGGCCATGTAGTCCTTACGATCTTCTGTGGTCCTTTTGGGGTCTTTCTGGGCTTCATCTGGCCAAAAGATTATTGCTCTCTCGATCACCTCGAGGAGACGATCATTTTGATACCCATTTCGAATCATGGATCGGGCTTTTGGGCCACGATCACGAGGTGTGAAAATCATGAGAAACGTGCAATCTTTAATTCAACATCATGCCCGTTTATCGTTTTTTTTCATTGATTTCTTCACTGTATTTTGACGAGCATGCCTTCATGAATGTTTGGCAACGAACGTGGCTCGATTTGGTGCCCGAATGTTTCAAATTAGGTATTTTGGCTAGAATTTGGTTTCTGGTTGCCAAAAATTATAGTGACTTCGTCACCTTTTTACGGTGAATCCGACCGTCCATCATGGGTGATGTTTGGCTCGGATGAAGTCTCCAACACTGTGGTTGTAATGGATTTGATTTGAGGCCGATTTGATGCGCGAGCATCATGATGTGGCCGTTGATCATTGAGACCCCTTGCTATAAAATTTTGCAATCATACTTCCGATTGCGATACTCTCTCTAGTTTTTCTCTCGACTCGGGCCACGACATGGGTCGTGTCATATATCGAAATGCTCGAGCCGACGAGACGAATATGCTCCCAAAATTTGGGTTCGATCTAACTTCGAACAAGAGAGATATTACCTTCCAAAGTTCAGCCCGAAATCACAAAACTAGTTCACTGAGGGTGCTTCGTAATAGCATGTGGCCCACTTGTTTTGGGTAATTTGGCCATAACTTGGTCTAAAAACGTTCGATCAAGCCAAAACTTTCTCTTTGGGGGGTTTTTGAAAGCTTTGGATCTAATGGCAGTGGTCTCAAAATCATTTGATGCTCCAGTGATAGGGATGTCGTTATAAGGTCCATTTTCAGCGTGTTAGAGGCCGATTTTCCAAAATTGTTTATGTATCTGCATTACCTTAAACTTATTAGATTGCGGTAAAACTTGGCAGGTGTTCTTGGGAGACCCTCGGCTACGTTTTGAACCTTTTTAGGCCATTCTGAGATTGTCAAAATTTTCACTTCTGGATCAGGACTTATTGACCTATGGCTTCCGTAATTCCCAAGCATTTTGGAACCTTCGGACCTAAGTCTTAAATTTATCTCTCCTTGTTTTTATCAGGGATACAAGAGTTGAAAAATACCCTCAAACATCAAGCCCGGGCTTAACCTCAAGCACGCGTCTCTTTAAAGAGTGAGGGTTAAGTGAAGGATGGGCTGAGCAAGAGAAGTGAAAGGGAGAGAGAGGATAAGAGAGAAAGAAAGAAAATCAGCCTTAGGAAACTTGTCAAGGCATGTGATCCGCTCTGGGATCACGCTAAGGCTTAATTTCAAGCGTAAGTCTCCTTAGAAAGAAGGAGAGAAAAAGAGAGAGTAGATGAAAAAGAAAGAAAGAAAGAACAAGAGCCCTATGAAACTTGTCAAGGGCTGTGATCTGCTCTGGGATCAAGCTTAGGCTTAACCTCAAGTGCAAGTTTCCTTATGGAGGAGAGCAAGGAGAGAGAAGAGGAGAGAGATAGAGAAAAAAAGAGAGCCACGAGAAACTTGTCAAGAGGTGATCTGCTCTGGGATGAAGCCTGAGATTAAACTCAAGCGCAAGTCTCCTTAAGGAGAAGGAGAGAAAAAGAGAGAAAGAGAGAGTGAGAGAGAAGGGAGAAGAAAGAGAGAGAGAGAAGGGATATGAGACCGGCAGCCTAGTCATCAATGTGGTGGAGAGAAAGGGAGAGAGAGGAGGAAAAGAGACGGGGAGAGGAAACTAGCGGCCTAGCTGCCGGTGTGGTGGAGGGGAGAGAGAGAGGGAGAGAAAGAGGACAGAGAGAGGAGAGAGACAGAGGAAGAAGAGAGAGGAAGAAGAGAGAAGATAAGAAGAGATAGAGAGAAGAGAAGAGAAGAAGAGAGAGAAAGAAAAGAAAAGCACTTAGAAGGGGAGATTAGTAGCTTGGGAGATGGGTTGCTAGACAGGGGAGAGACCAGCAGCCAGGCATGGACTAGAGACTGATGGTTTGGGAGTCCAACAGCTAGAGAGGGGAGAGGCCAGTGGCCAAGTAGGGGAGAGATCGACATCTAGCCAGGGGAGTGACTGACGGTCAGGTGGGGGAGAGATAGACGACTAGGCAAGGGGGAGATCAGTGACGAGGCAGGGGATCAGAGAGTATGGAAGTGGGGAGTTTGGAAGTGGGGCAGTATGGAAGTGGGGAGCATGAAAATAGGGAGTATGGAAGTGGAGAGTATGGAAGTAGAGAGTAGTTTAGTGGGGTATGGTAGTAGGGAGTATTGGACTAGGGGTAGAGGTGTATGGTGTATGTGTGTAAGATGGGGCGTAGTTTACCTAATGAGTATGGTATGGAGTGGTCGGTGTAAAGTTTTATCTCTCCTCATTCAAGGGTAAAAGATCTTCAACAAGGATCAAAGAAAAACTTTCTCTCTCCTAGGTTAAGCTTACTTTCAATTTATTTCTCACCAACCTTTTACAAATTGATGTTATAGGCTTATATCAAGGTATGCCTTAAACAAGGGTGTACACTCAAAAGCTAAGTAAATTGCCAAAAAATAGAAATAAAGTGAATAAAAACTGAATCCCGAAATTGGTAAAAAATGACCAATTTTACCCTTAAGAAAATTTGAAAATGACAAATAATCCCACGAAAAGGGCCCCCTTCCCTTTCACATGGTTCGAGGTCTTGTTTCAGGCAATTTGACTATGTTTCGGGTGATCTATCATCATGAAAATGTAGAACGCCCTGAGAGGAATGATTTGATATGTATTTTGGATGATGTGGTGAAGTATTAATCGTGGTCTTCAAAGTTTTGAATTCTGACCAAACATGAAAACTTGACTTTCTTGAATGCTAGATCTAGCTCGAATCACCACTTATTTGGTTTTTTTATTTTTTATTTTTTTTTTTTATTTTATTTTATGGTCAATCGAAGAGGAAGTTGTTGTGGTCATTTTGCAACAAAAACCGTTTTGGACTCTGATTATTTGTTTTAGGATTTTTGGAAGTCACCGGAAAATGGTTTTCCAGTGATCCTAAAATTATGCCTTTGGTGCGATCTTCGCTTCGATGTCTTTCTAGTCTTCATCTCTTGCATATCTTACCTTAAATCGTAAAAAATCATTGGCATAATGGTTTCATTTTTAAGTTCATCTAACTTTGGGGCTTCGAGATTCGTCCGTCAAAGCGAGCATAAAAAATTATGCAAAATGTGTTCTCTGGGGCAACCTTCTCTTTGATATTTCTACGGCCTCAGTGATCAGCTCGAGATATTCCTTATATAAAAATTTCCTCTCGACGAGGGGAACGATATACTAAAATTTGACCTCGATGCGCCTCGTGGTCGCTGAGTTACAAGCCTCACAAGAATGCCCAATTTTTAAAAATGCAACAGATTTTCATTATAAATGGTAACTAGTTATTGATGGTTACACATGAAAAGTAAAAGGCTCGCTGATTTTAGGAAAGTTGGACCTAGAAATGTTTATTTGAGCTGAAATTTGGTGGTTAAGCTCTTCTCAACCTTCCGAATCCATCTGCGATGATCTGATGATTATTAGAGGTCACTATGATAGGGATCTAGCTATGAGATAGCTCGTGCATGTTAGAGAGTTGCAGTCCAAACCAAACCTTCATCCTGCTCCCTCACACCTGTCTGGTTGGGGCGAAACTTTGGGACATCAAAGGTCGCTCTCACATGCCTTTTGGGGCTGACATGATGCAATTTCGATAGCTCTTCAAAATTAGGCTTATTTTTGCTTGGGCTTCCATAGTCCATAGGCATTTTGGTACCTATGGGTCTGGGTTGCAATCACTTCAGTATGTAAAAAATACCCTACAATAGCTTGCCACACCGAATGCCGCTCTTCGAGAGGAGCGAGATGTGTGACATTTGAAACAAAATCACCCAAGTTCATCTTTTGAATTCTTACCGAGGCATTATTATTTCTCCCAATTTTGTTCTTCCCAGTTACCAGCATCAACATGACCTTTAGAAGTAAATCATGCCTAGCTTAATCCATGGAGGGGTAACTGTGGGTGTTTTTGGTTCCAACAACCGGGCGCTTTGCTTAAGGGCTTGTCAACCCATCTTGTTAGAATTCAGATTTGTCTGGTAGTCGGGGGCCTTTCTTAAGGACTTTCTTCCCCAATCCGTTAGAATTTCAAGAAAGTATGGTGGTCGGGGTCAATGGGAGCTTCCTCCTCGATTCATCAGGCTTCAATTTGATCTACTGTTGGGGGGCTTTGGCGCATGAACCCAATCCAATAGATGTCATTTTGGTTTTACAGTTGGTGCCCTTCTTGGGCGTATGAGTTGCTTCACCGAGATTCAAATCGATTGCAGTTGGTGGCGTCTTTGGGGCGTGTACCTAATCTACCAGTGCCTAGTCGGGGGCATTTGGAGCTAGAACCCGAATTTGAGGCTTATATGGCAGTGGGGGGCCTTATTAAGGCGCTTAGCTAGACGATTGAGATATTGAACTCATTTGACAGTCGATAGCGTTTTGGGGGCATGTGACCCCATCGGTTGAAATTATATTTTTTGTTGACTTCTTGGGGGACAACCTTTCAGAAGGTTATCGATTCGATTTTCCATCTTGTTGATCTTTCTGACATTTAGGAATCCTTTGGAGGCCAATCCCAAATTGTTGAAGCTTTTCAACTATTTTTTGTTACAAGTAGGTGCCCTTTTCGAGGGGCATTGTTTTCCAAGCTACTGAGCTTTTCATCTTGAGCTGGTTGAAGCCGCCTATTATGGTGAGTGCTACATCAACCTGTTTATTAGCCTAGGCGCCCTTCAGGTTTTCACCTGGACTTGATGAAAGTGATGTCGTAGGACGATTTTTACCAACTTCCTCTTTATTTGTCTCTTTTACCCGTGACTTCATGATCACATCTACCTCTGACCACTTTTACTCATGATGATCTTTATTAGACTTGCATCATTCCCAACTTCTCTTTTTTGGCATTTTTACTCGTGGAATCATGGCCATGTCCTTCTCTATTTTCTCTTTCTATCAAGTCTTTACTATGCCTGATTTTACCCATGGCTTCATGAACAAGTGGATTTGAGGTGGGTTTGTAGGGTTGAGTGAGTGTTTTGACTGAGAGGTGAAGGCTTAAGAGAGTCGTGAAGGGCTGTGACTCAACTGGGAAGATGGAGACTCATGAGAGTCATGGAGGATTAAGTGTAGAGCAAATGCTCATGGAATCTAGATGATGCATGAGATGGATGGTGATGGAGGCACTGACATCCATGTTGTCGGTGTGGATGATGGGGTGTTAATGGATGAGTGATGATGAAATTGAGTGGGTGGTGAAAGTGAAAAGATGGATTTGTGGGGTTTGATGGGTGTTTTGAATGAGAGGTGGGGACCCAAGATAGTCATGAGGGGTACGGCTAGATGGTTAGATGCCTCGATCTCGCCCTCCAGGTCGGATGACCTGGTGGGGTAGTTCTGGGATTGAGATGGATCAAGGACCTGAGATCGCTCCCTCATGAACCGTGTAAGGAGAATGCAGGCAGGAATACCAATCGGTGAGAGAGCAATTTGGGTCGTGAGGCGGGACTCACCTCACGTGGGTCTGTGACACACTCGAGCTGATCATGTGGAATGTCTCCCGGCCTGTGGCTGGTTCGGAATTGCCTCCTGTAACCTGTTTCTTCTTACTTGCGACCACACACACACATTAGAATACATACAAGTGGGTCTGAGGACCCCACCTTGTCATAGGGTGAGCACACACGTGCGTTTGTACTCAAAGGAAAATGGAAGAACTAACATAATGGAGTCTGTGTCAATTCGACATCCTTACGGCATCTCCTTGACATGGGACTCTTAGTACATATTTTACAATAAAGAGAAAGGGAAAGGGATTAGATGGAGCCAAACATTAGAGAGAAGATAATTTTAGAGAAATGAAAAAGAAGGGAATAGAGAGAGAAAAAGAGACGAAGGTTGGTTTGGCTTTCATCCAGATCCTTCAGATGAAAAAGAAGGGAATAGAGAGAGAAAAAGAGAAATGAAGGCCGGTTTGACTTTCACCCAGCATTTCAGAGAAAGATAAAAGAGAAATGAAGGCTGGTTTGTTTTTCACCCAAATCCTTCAGAGAAAAGTATTTTAAGAGAAATGAAGGTTGGCACGGTGGCAAGACTGACACAACGCCAAGACTAGCACAGCAGAGACCTGCACCATGGCTAGTTTGACATGACAGCTAAACGGACATGGTGACTAGACTGACACGATGACTAGACTGCTCAGCGACAAGACTGGCACGGTGGCACAAGGCTCAGCCTGGCCTTTGGTAGAGCAAACAAAAGAGAGTGAAGAGAGAAAGAAGAGGGTGGAAGAAGAGGAGGAAAATGTGCACAACGGTATGCGCCACCATGTCAGACAGAGGGAGAGAGGAGGGGGAGAATGCACATGGATGTGTACTCTGTCATGCTAAACACAGAGAGAGGAGAGAGAAAAATGCACATGGCAGTGTACTCCAGCATGCTAAAGAGAGGGAGAAGAGAGAGAAAAACTGTGCACGGTAGCGTATCCTACTGTGCTAGACAGAAAGAGAGAAGAGAGAGAAGAAAATGCACGACGATGTACCCCACCGTGTGAGGCAGAAAGAGAAAAGAGGGAGAAGAGCACGCATGGCAGTGTACACCATCGTGCGAGACAAAAAGATAGGAGGGAGAAGAGTGCGCACAGCAGTGTACCCTTTCGTGTGAGACAGAAAGAGAGAAGAGAGACAAGAGTGCACACGGTGGTGTACCCAGCCGTGCGAGACAGAAAGAGAGAAGAGTGTGCATGTTGGTGTACTTCATTGTGCGAGACAGAAAAAGAGAAGTGAGAGAGGAAAGAAGAGGGAGGTGATATCGGTGGTGTCTTGGTTTCCCTCTGGGGGGGAGGTGGAAACCCTCTCTCGAACAACTGCGGAGGTTTGGCTCGTGGTGCACGCTCGAGCCCTTGGTTTGCTCATGTTCGTGGTTTTGCAGATGGATGCAAGTTTGCGGATGGATGCGAGCTGCCCTATGGATGCGGTCGTGTGCGTGGAGATGAGAGTAAGAGAGAGAGAGAGAGAGAAAGGATGACTCAATTTAGGAGAGGGTGGGGGGGGGGGGGTGACCTGCGTGACTAGGGCGCTCGCGAGACCGTGCACTCAGGGGTATCCCTTTTCTCTCAATGTTTTCTCTCTCTCCGTATCCTCTCTCTTGGAGACTAGGGGCTCACAAAGAAAGACAAGCTAATAAGCAAAATCTGGCCTCGATCCTTCCGAGCCTTTAGAGGTATTGAAGCTTCCAAAAAGAAGGGTTAGAAAAAAAGGGGCCCCCCTTTACAAGTGAGTTAAGATTGCTTATATATAGGATTAACCAAACGAGGATGGATGCTCAAAAGTCAATCTTAAATACAATTAAAGAAATTAAAAAAATCCAAAAATTAGGTGCAAATGACCAAAATGCCCCTATGATCTTTTGCCCGAATGACGAGACCGTCCGAGTCTGTGGGTGCTTTGTGAACCTGTGAGACTGGACTATCACCGGCTCTCCCCTTATTCGCACGGGCTTACGGAGGTACGTCAAAATGGATGTATAACAACTTGCCCCACCGGATGTTGCTCTTCGAGAGAAGCGAGAAGTACAACATTAGGAAAAATTTAACGTCGTAGCTCCTCTGACGAATCCTTACTAAGACGTGTTTATTGTCTCTCAATCAATATTTTTTTTCTTGATCACCGGCACAGTGCAATCCTCGAGGAGTAGACCTTGCTGAGCTTTTTCCTTGATCGGGGGGTGACCAAAGTGGATTCTGGTGGTTCGGTTCCTTGTTGAGGGGATTTCTTCGGGTTCCATCAGAATCCGTTTTCTTTTGGGAGGTCATGCTGATGGTCTGCCTTCGGCGGGCTTACGACTTTTTTCTCAACACGAACTCCTGATGTTCCAGTCAATGGGGGCCCTTCTTGTGAGCTTTCTCCCATTCTGGCTGGGAGGTCCTTGCGTTAGAGTTGGTGGGGCCCCTTCTTGTGAGCTTTATCTCTATCCAAACAACAATGCTAGGAGCAAACAAGGTACCTCTAGGCTTACGTCCTATTGGTCCAGTTGGGGATCACCAGAATTACGTAGACTTGATAGGAGGATGGCCTCTAAGGCGGTCCCATTTTAAGGGACTTCACCTTGGATGATGGAGTTTGATGAGAAGAATGGCAGGCAAGGTATCTCTTTGGCTTATGTCCTATTGGTCTAGTTGGGGATTGCCCGGATTACCTAGACTTGATAAGAGGATGGCCTCTGAAGCGGTCCCATTTTAGGGGACTTCACCCTGGCTATTAGAGTTTGATGGAAGAGAAGAGGAGGAGAAGATTTTTTTTTCTTTTTTTTTGACGTGGCGACACTAAGGCCCGGGATAAAAGGGTGGCACCGAGGCACTAAGGCTTCGGTGCTGAAAATAGGAAGGCGGCACAAAGGCCTTGGATAAAAGGGTGGCACCGGGACAATAAGTCTCTGGTGCTTAAAATAGGAAGGTTGCATAATGGCCCGGGATAAAATTCGGCCTGAAGGCTGAATAATTTTTTGAAGGCACTGGGGGCCTGGAAATTTTTTAGAAGACATTGAGGCCCGAAATATATTTTGGGAGGCAATGGGGCCCAAATTTTTGGAAGGCACTAGGGTGCGAAATTTGTTTGGCAGGCACTGGGGCTCAAATTTTTTTGGAAGGCACTAGGGCCAAAATTTTTTTGGAAGGGAACTGGCCCTCGAATTTGGGAAGGTTTGGCCTGAAGGCTAGAAGGAGGAGGCTGGGTTCAGGTGCCCTTTGCGGGTTTTTACTTGAACCGAGTGGGTATGGTGCCAGAGAGTGGTTTTCACCATATCCTTCTCTGGGGAGCTTTTACCAGTGACTTCAAAGTCACGTCCACCTGTTGATTTTCGCTTTTACTCATGGCACCTTTTGTGGGTTTTCGCCATGCCCCGAATTTTTTTTTTTTTCAGGACTCTTTTAGTCATGGCTTTGTGGCCATGCCCACCTGTCATTTTTAGTCATGGTGCCCTTTGCGCGTTTTGACCATGCCCCTTTCTCTTTTTTTTGTTGGGCGATTTTACCCATAGCCCCCATTGCTCCTTTTTTTTTGGGGAGGGGCTACGTCCTCTTGAAGCTCTTTTACTTTTACTCACGATGGTTTCCAACGGGCCTGACTTCTCTTTCTATTATTTTCTTGGTGGGGAGGAAGGAGGTCACTAATGTAGTGAACCTTGATAGCGGAGTCTTGAGAATCGTGAGGGACTGGCCCTGCCTTGGGCTAATTGCAATGGCTGGCGGCCAAGGCTGGGGATCTTTTCGCCCTTTTGGGGTGTTTCGCAGAAGAGTAGCTTTATTGTGACCCTGATGGTTTGTGCCCACGTGGGTTCAATGATGGTGGTGCCCACGTGAGGTGTTTGAAGACTCCCGTGGAGGTGGCATGGTGGAGGCACCCGTCGGGGGAGGGGGGGGGGGGGGGGGGGGGTGGAGTGATGGTAGTACCCACAAGAGGTGAAACGATGGTACCTGCGAGGGGTGAAATGGAGTGACACCCACGGGGGGGCAAAATGATGGAGGCACCCACAGGGGTGTGTAATGAAGATGGTACCCGTGGGGGGTGAAATGATGGACGCACCAGCGGGGGGGTGTGTATGAAGATGGTGATCGCGGGGGTGGAATGGAGTGGCACTCGCACGGGGTGAAATGATGGAGGCGCCCGCGGGGGATGGAGTGAAGATGGTACCCGAGAGGGGTGAGGTGTGATGGTTTGCCTCGAAGAAAGCGTGCTTAGAGAGGTGGCACTCGATTGACGAGGTGACTGCATGCTGGGGAGAGGTCGGATGGGGAGTGCCACGTGATGGAGATTCCTTGCGCAAGATCTTTTTGCGTGATCTGTAGAGCACGCCAAGGTGGCTATATAGCGGCATGAGATTTAACCGTGATGCTTCATGAGCAACGCCTGGCCAGTGAGGCATGAGAAGGTTTAAATGTCACGATCAATGAGGCGCCATCATGGTGACATGTGGTCGAGCAGCCGGGTGGCATGGTGCTCGGGAAGCAGCAAGCTTTGATGAGCCTAAGTCGTTCAAAAAGGGACTAGGCAGGACACCATGAGAGCAGATTTTTCCCCTTTTTGTAACGGGGTTGCTCTTCTTGATGTTCCTTTGTGTGTAGGCAGCTTAAAGACTTCATTTTCTTTGAAGAACTTGACCGGTGAGCGATGCCTGCTGCTGGGGATGACTGCTTAACACTAATGTTTGGGGCATGAGCGGGCGTCCAGTGAAGGTATTCACTCGTGTGGAAGCGACGATGGACCCGTGACAGAGGGCGAGCTTGTTGCTCCGAAGCTCTTTTGTTTGTGCGGGACTCATGACATGAGGCTTGCGGCCGTGTATCAGGCGTTGAGGGCCCGCCACCCTGAATCCCAACATACCTTTTTTAGATATGATGGTAAATTGCAGGAGGGGGGCCGGTAGGCCAGCGAGTTTGTCTGACCCGATGCCCTCGTCAGAGGGCACGTTGAAGGAGGAGGCGCTCCCTCTTCAAGTACTACTTGAAGAGATGGATGCAACCGCTTTGAAGGCACCACCACCGTAAGAAGGCGGTGGGACTCTTTGAAGGGAAGGGATCCACTTCAGAATGGATGTACACATCCTTTATTTTTTAGGGATTGGATTGTAACAACAAACATGTAACCTTTTTTTGTTCATGAAATGAAATCCCCCTTTGCATTGAATTCTCCTTCTTTGCCTTGTGCCGATGTTTACTGCTCTTATTTTTTTGGTTGGCCGGTGAAGTCCTTATCCCTGCTGATTATGGGGATAAGGAATGGCTGATGAAATGCTCATTGTGCCTGTGGGGCGAGTGCTGCTTGCTGTGTGATGGTTGGGATGACCTCGCGGGTTTTCATGCTAACCCCTTGGGAATGGGTCGTTGTTGATTTTCACAATTCCCCGTATATATATATATATATATATATATATATATATATATATATATATA
>NW_006499207.1:923059-936510 GCF_000471905.2 Amborella trichopoda | reverse complement strand
AGTTTTAGTTATCTCTATATATATATATATATATATATATATATATGTATATTTTTTTTTTTTTTGGGGTCCACAGGAGCTTCCATATGTGGAGCGAGACAAGGAACGAAGTTCGCTTGCCCACAAAGCACAGTGGTGCAGGGGTGTGCCCGGGGCACTTTGAGTGGGCCCGTGTTATAGGCAAGCCAAGTGGGGATGGGTTGCATGCTTGTGTGGCATTTGAACGGTGTTAGACGTGCCATTTCTGATGGACCGTATTGTGCATGCAAAATGGTTAATGTTGGGAGAGAGAGGCGGTGTCGATGCCGTACGACGGTTCGATTACATGTCCTTAGTGCTTCCTTAGTACTGAGTGTAATCTTATGCACGTGTGGCACATTGCTTCATGTGATGTTTGTACGACCGTACCTTCGAGGCACGTGGCGCCTGCTCATGCCACGCTTCTATTCGTACGCCGACGGTGGCTCGGTGTCCCTATTACTATGTGACGCATCGCACTGTGTGCTGCTCATGCTCCCTTGTGATTGGACGGTGTTCTTCTTGACCCTACAAGACATGTGTGCATCTGACTCCTATAAGACGAGGGCGTCGGTGTTCGCTTCTGAATCACAAACTCTCGTTTTCTCAGTATTTTCCACCCGCGTAATCCTTGTTGTTCTTTCTTATCAATGCTCAGCCTTCCTTGCCTGAACTGCTCGTGGGTGACAATGGTCAGAACAAGCGCTACCCCTTATCTTGGTGAGGTGTTGCTCCTCTTCTCCCCCACCCCCCCCTCCACCCCTTTTATTTATTTATTTATTTATTTATTATTATACTACTTGAACTGCTTACCTTGTTTTCCTTTGTGGCTCCGCAGCGAAGGTGCTTGATGTGAACCAACTGCTACGCGCGGGTGGGCTGGGGGTTGATCGCTATACGAGAACCCTCTTGTCAAGAGGAACCCCACTTAGGGAGACTAAACTCACCCAAGAGATAAGATGGCCCTCGAGCATCACTTACGTGGGGGTGAATGCTGGGCTTTACACTTATGGCAGTGATGATGAGGCTCCCCTTATTGAGGAGGAGAGTGTTCCCCTGTACCATGCCCTACATAGGAACTTTATCTCCGACGAGGGCATTCCCACATTAGGGAAGAGAATGTTAGCGAAACCTGGTCTTCAGTGGGCCCCTGGTGCTCTTTGTTTTGATTGGGAACACCAGTTTTTGAACAGGTATACGACCTGGACTCTTGACGTCCTTGACTCCTTCTCGAGAGCCCTGGCAGATATCAAGTTGGCCATTGCATGTCAATGCTCGGCCTGCTATTATGATCGCTGTCCAAACACCGTCATGACTCTGTTGGAGGCATGGTGCCCATGAACTAATAATTGGAACTTGGCGAAGGGCGAGGTCGGGAATACCTTTCTAGACATGTACTTCGTGAGCGGACTGCCCTTGTTGGAGGAGGTATACGAAGAGTTTGTACCCAGCAACTCAGTCATCTTCGGTAAAGAGCGTCTGACTGACATACCGGCTTGTGTTGGGCTTAGTGAGCTATTCGAGATTTACCAGCTGATGTCGGTGGGGTCCTAGTTTCCTTTCGCATCGGGGTGAGGAAACCCTCTCTTGAACAACCGTGGAGATCCAGTGCGTGGTGGACACGCGGGGCCTCTTACTTGCGGATAGAAAGCTGACGATGAGAGAGATTTTTGTGACTAGAGCACGGATCGCTCTTACGCCGCTTGAGGGTTAGGGGAAGTGCCCGAGCGGATGGCCCTGCAATCCAAAAATTAGACGCAAATGATCAAAATGCCGCTGCGATCGTTTTCCTAAATGACAAGACCGTCCTTATATACGGGCTGCTCTACCATGGGAAGACCTTGGACGCTGGTTCTGCAACATGTGGCAACTGTTCAGATTTTTTAGCAGCATATTTCGTTCTTCTCTCGATTGCGAGTATTTTGATGCCCTTCAATCGTGTTGTGGTGGCCTTCTTTCATGAGGTGAAAGTCCGGCCAGTCCTGTGAACTTTGTTTGCCGATGCATCTTTGAGCTGTGTCGTTTCATCTCTTGGCTCTGCTTGCAAGTTAGAGAGGAGGTCATTATAGTCATTTTGCACCAAGTTGGGGTTGATTTGGTGTAGATTTGCATCTTCAATTGTTTTGGAAGGTTACCGGAGAAAGGGATTCCAACAACCGATTGGATTTGCTTCTTTGGTGACCTGAGGACTCGAATTCATCGAACAAGGGATTGAATGCAAGATTCATACCAGAATGTAGCTCTGTGCGAGGTGGTTCTTTTGAACTCCTCCTTGTGTCAATCCATGACCTGGATTTGAGTTATGCTTCACCGAATCCAGAGCCTGCTAAACCTCTTTTTTGGTCCTAGTTTCTCCTGTCGCTTTTCTCTTCAGAGCAATAGGGGTTCCCATTCACGCCATAGTGAGTGCCTTAGGTCAAAATGATGAGGTTGATGTGATCTAAAACATGTCAACATTTGAGCTCGATCTGATTTCATTGAAAGGCACCGAGGGTTGTATAAGTTACTAACCGAAAAACCTTGGCACAATCCTGGCCTGCAGGTGTTTCATGAACCCGTGAGACCAGACTGTCGCTGGCTCCCTCCTTCTGCTCATGGGCTCATGGAAGTACGTAAAAAATGATGTACAACATCTTTCCCCGCCTGATGTTGCGCTCCGAGAGAAATGATAAGTGCAACATTTAGAAAAATTTAACGTCGTAACTCCTCTAATGAATGTTTGAATACATTTTTCAGCACCTTGGGTCCCCGATGCGGAATAAAAAAGAAGTTAGTCAATAAAGCCTTAACATATAATGAAATTCTCGACAGTCTCAAAATTGGCCCAAAATGGGTCAGAATATGCTTAAGCACTTCAAAAGGCCACTTGCCAAGTTTCGTCGCAATTCGACATGTTTAAGGCAGCCCATACAAAGAAACAATTTCAAGAAAATCAGCTTCTAGCACCTTGAAACGCACATCGTAACTAGAACTCTATTTTTTATGCATCAAAACAGCTATGGGATCACAGTCATTAGATCTGACACGGTAAAAAATCCCTATGAGTCAAGTTTCGACTTAATCGGATACTCCAGGACAAAGGTATGGGTAAAAGACCTAAAACTGGTAGGCCGCACGTTATTCTCGTGCGGCCTCCCTGCACCATTCTCTATTAATGGAGGCTGAAGTGCATAGTCATGAGCAACAACTTCGAAGACCCGTATCTCACTCTTTTTTAGTTATATCGCTCTCAATTTTTGTGAACATGTTCTTCTCATCAAGACGAGCTTTTTGATATGTGGTACGACCCGTGACAATACCCGAGTAGGGAGGAAAACTAGAGAGAAGTTGACGATTTGTGAAGATAGTTGTAGAAAATTCAGTAGCAGCACACCTCGCTCGAGCGACCATATCACAATGCTCATATCGACGCAAAACCAATTGCATTATGTACATAAGGTTTAGGGCTATCTTTCGTCCGAACCCCACGTACGATGAATGGTTGGATTCGATACACAAAGGCGTCAAAGTTGCTGCAGATTCTGACTGCTGAATTTCTAGATTCTGACCAAAAATCAAGACGACCAAATATTTGTTCGGACATGAAATTGAGTTGCATTCGTTGCAACGTGATCGTGCCGACATGCTCAGTGCAACTCAATGAAGAAATCAAAGAAAAACATTAAGAAACATGCACACTATCCATTTGAAGTTTTCAAGATCTATGCAAATTTCGAGTCGCATGATCGTAGTCTAGAAAATGTGATCCATGGCTCGAAGTAGGTATCAAATCCATCGTTATGTCAAGCCTGATAAGAAAGCAATCATCTTTTGGCCAAACGGATATCGGAGCAACCCCAAATCATCATAGTATATCACGCAAGTTCTAGGATAGTAACAAGGACTATTTTGGAATTTCACATATTATTGGGCAGGGGCAAACAGTCCTTTTGCACCCAATTTTAATATTTCTTTTAATTAAATTAAATTATAATTATCATCAATTTAGGTAATTTTTGGGCGTGCACCCTTGTTTGGGCCTAATTCTATAAGTACATGTTAAACATAATTGTTATGGGACCCTTGATTTTTCAATACTCATCAATAAAGTACGAGAGTTTTCACGTTGAAGTTATGGGTATGTCTTGGAGAGAGAGAGGCGAGAGAAGAAAAGATCAGGTACCATTTGGTGATTGAAATTTTCTCTCTCCTCGTCTCATATCTCTCTTTCTCTCTCTCTCTCTCCTCTCATCTCTCTCTTCTCATCTATCTCTTTCTCTCTTCCTCTCTATCTCTCTCTTTCTCTCTCCTCTTGTCTATATTCTCTTTCCTTTTTCTTCTCTAATCTTCTTTATCCACTTTCCGTCTCTCTCTTTATCCTTCATTTCTTTTCTCTCTTTCTTTTTCTCTCTGTTTCTCTCTGTTTCTTCTCTGATCAGGCATCGCGGAGCCTATCGCTGGGTATGATGTCCTCCTACTTCTGGGGCATAGATATTGGGCTAGGCCTTAACCCGAGTGGCTGGCCAGGCCTCTGTCAAAGTTCATCTTATTCCCCTATATCATGGACGATGGAAGCTCATCACCGTCCATGTCTTCTCTCTCTTCTAATTTTTGTGTCAAGGATGGTGGAAGCTCATCGCCATCCATGTTTTCTCTCTCTTATTCCCCTGTGCCATGGACAGTGGAAGCTCATAGCTGTCCAGGTTTTCTCTCTTCTAAATTCTTGTGTCATGGGTGGTGGAAGCTCATCGCTGTCCATGTCTATTCTCTCTTCTAAATTCTTGTGTCATGGACGACGGAAGCTCATCGCCATCCATGCTTTTTCTCTCTTATTCCCCTGTGTCATGGATGGCAGAAGCTCATCGCCATCCATGTCTTCTCTTTATTCTTCTCTTCTCCATCATGGACAGTGGAAGCTCATCGCTGTCCATGTTTTCTCTATCTTCTCTTCTCTGTCATGGACGGTTGAAGCTCATCGCCGTCCATGTCTTTTCTCTCTTCTAACTTCTCTGTCATGGACGGCGTAAGCTTATCGCTGTTCATGTCTTTTCTTTCTTCTAACTTATCTGTCATGGACGGCAGAAGCTCATTGCCATCCATGTCTTCTCACTTTTATGATTCCTCTGCCATGGACGACGAATGCTCATCGTCGTCCATGTTTTCTTTCTCTTCTATCCTGTGTCATGGACGGCGGATGCTTATCGTTGTCCATGTCCTCTCTATCTTCAATCCTCTATCATGGGTGGTGGAAGTTCATCATCCTTCATGTTCTCTATCTCTCTTTTCTCTAACTTCTTCCCTCTTCCTTTTCTCCCTTCTTTTCCCTTCTTTCTTTCTTCCTCTCCCTTCCTCTTCTTTCTTACTGCTCCTTTCTTCTCTTCTCTCTTTCCTTTCTTTTTCTCACATGCATGACATTGGTAGTACTGTGCATGCTTGTCTCTCTTTCTTTTCTCGCTTCTCTTCCTTCCCTCTCGTTTGATCAAGGAAGGTTAAGTCAAGCACTGCTATGGTAGTCTCATCGTCTATTAATATTGTCGCTGTGCCCGTTTTAGTCACTATGCCACCTTACTGCCACAATAGGCTAGCCATTGTGCTAGGTCAGTCGATGATCATTTTGTCGTCTAACAGTGTTGCCGTTGTGCCGGTCTAGTTACCGTGCCCGTCTTGCTATCACGTCAGGTCAATCACTTGCTGGTCTAGCTATTATATTAGTCTAGCCACCTAGTCAAATTCCTATCTTCCCTATTCCTCTATTATGTCTCTTTCTTCTTCTTTCATCTATTCTCTTACCCTTTTTCTTCTTTTAAGTGTGCATGCCTATGTGCATTCGCCCAAAGACAAGCAGGGGTCACTTGACTCACTTGTCTTGTAACTTAACTATGTGTGTGTGATTGCAGAAACAGGAGAGTACAGACCAAGGGAGGCGATTTCGAACCAGTTCTATGATTGGGTGGCTTTCTTGGTGATCTAAGAGGGCGCCCAAGCTAGCCAGCCCAAGTAAGTCCCAAACCTACCTTAAATTCCTCTCTCATCGGTTGGTATACCTGCCATTGCTCCTGAGCGAGGTTCTCGAGAGAGCGATCTCAAAGTCTTGAGTTCCCCTGAAACCCGAGATGTGTGCAACCAGATCATCCGAATCAAGAGCATGAGATCGAGACACCTAACCAGCTTGTCGACTCCACTGGGGACTTACTACCCCTTCGTTAGATCATTCTTGTTTGGCTAGTTTTTCTTTTGTTTTTCTATTTTCACATACCACATGGCTATTGGGTTTCTTAACCCCTTTATCCAGATCGATGATTTTCTCATCCCTGCATTTGCGAGTGTCCCCAAGGAACAACTTCCTTGAACTTCATTCCCAACTTTACTTCTAAGCGAAGACCCAGTGTCTAGCTCTCAGGTCTTAACCTAGATAGACGTGAGGAGGGACATAAAAGTCCCTAATTCCCCATCTCCTAGCTCCTGTGGAACTTCCGCCAAGGAACTCTGCATCGGTAGCATACCTGCTGCCACTCACAGCATGCACCCTGTCACCAGTAAGTCACTTGTCGATCACATCGTCGACGTATACCGGAAGGCCGTCCAGTCCCTTTCTGAAAAAGGAAAAGAAGTTGTCATTGCTTCTGTGGGTCGTCGCAAGTCTACCCCCCACATTCCTGCACGACCATGAGTCTCTACCCTTAGAGGCTCGGCCCATCGAGGCAGAGACCTTGGGGCCTCTACCTCTCGCACACACCATAAGCCTCGTGGGTCATCCACTACAGCCACACCTCGAGGCAACCCTTATGTTACCTCGAGTCAACGTCCAGGATCAGGCCTCTTAAGGTCAGGTCTTGCACACATTGTGCATGTGCATCCCACCACTCGGGGCAACAATGTCGCTGCATCAACTCGAGTACACGGGACACAACCCCCTCGTCCTCCTACTCAGTACACACCAGCGCACTCTGTAAGGGGCAGGTTTCCACCCGTTCTCTTAAAAACACTTGCTCATAGTTCTCAGTCTCCTAAGTCCAGACTACTTGCTCAATCCCAGGTTGACCCCAAGGTCACCCATGATCCTTCTTCAAGGGGCGTACATGCATCACCGTCACAGATAGCCCCTCGCTCCCGACTCAGTTGCCGACATGAGTCAACCCTTCTCCTGCCTGCTCCTCCTCTATCGGGCAAGCACCTCCATCCTTGGTACTCGAAGATCTTCCCCAAGAGTACCGTCTTGAACCAACCCTGTCATTTCGATCATGTCTCTGGAGCTCATAAGAAGGCTTAGGGCAAAGACTTGATGAGAGATTAAGTCCTTCGTCATCCCCGGTCCAGGATGACTCCAGTCCTGGCCCACACCCATTGCTTCACCTAATGGAAACAACTCTTTCTTGCGTAAGAACAGCCGATCAACCGCAATCCCGATCGCAGTTCTAGTAGGAGGTCCATCAAAACCTCAAAGCTAAACGCAATAGGGGTTTGCAAAGTTTTATTTCAGGAAGCAACTAAGATGGTCGGGGCAACCAGCTCTGACGATCCTCTTCGTCTGAACCCCTTCTGCCCTCTTGAGATGACAAATCCTAAAGAAGAAGTCCATGAACCTTGCACTGTGGTCAGTGTCGTATAAGATGACCCAGCCACTCAGAAGCCACGGTCCCAAGACCGTCGAGAACTGGTCCTCACGCGATTGGCATACAAGACTCAAGTCCAGTCGGGGCATGTTGACCCCTTGCTGACCAATCTGCCACGTGCGACCCTCAAGCCCAGAAGCCCTCAACTGCAACTAGGGCTGACCTCCCTGGAGATATGGTTAGCGTAATGGTTGTAAATGAACCTGGTGACTCTCAAGAAGAACATATGAATCGGTTGAAAGACATGGTACTCACAATGATGAAGAAGAATGATCATAGAGATGCCGCACGACAGTCGGAAAAAACCATGACGTCAACTCCCATCATTCAGATGATGTCTAAGGCAGCCTCCACGTCCTGCCTCATAGGATAGTTCTGTCCCTCACCCTGTCTCACAGGCAGACTTGATGCTATGATAACCCATAGCTTAAAGAACCGTCAGATCCCGGGTATACAGGAAGCAATGCTTTACCAAAAGCCTTATCCCTCTTACATTGATTAGGTGCCATGTACCTCAAACTATAAGAAAGGGAAGTTTCCCCTATTCAATGGAAGCACATCCTCGCATCAGCATATTGCCCACTTCCAAGCAACATGTCGAGAGACAGCAGCTGACAGGAGACTCCTTCTCCGTCAGTTTGTTGAAACCCTTGATGGCTCTGCTTTTCAATGATATGCTCGGCTTCCTCCAAACCCAGTTCATACTTGGGAGGAAATGGAAAAACTGTTCCACCAGCGCTTCTACGAGCGAGAGAGAGGTCCAAACCCTCGAGCTTCTCACCTTGACTCAAGATCCCGATGAGCTTGTGGACCAATTCATATCAAGGTGAAGCGATTTGACCGCTCGCCAATCCCATGCCTGAGAAGGAAGCAGTTCAAACCCATGTGCGAAACATGTGACCTGAAATTGCACTACATGTTGACGCCTCCAATCCGACCTCCATGTTAAAGCTGATCTCCAAGTCAGCCTACATAGAAATCCTATCATGCCACCACGGCGGGTCACGATAACAGTCTCCAAGCTCAGGAAACAATCGAGGCAATGGTAGCTTTCAGACCAATACCTGGGGCAACCAACAACAAGTCCTAAGTAACGATAACTCAGATCCTGTTAAACCCTCGACTTCCCAAGCATAGATAGTCCATCATGGGTGGCACAGACTCAAGTCCTTAAGGCGAGACGTAGTTTGTCAAGCTAGGGTTGTCCATAAACCTAGCTACACGGATCAACCTCTACCAATGAAAACTAGAAAGCATTGGGCACCAAGGGCTGCTCGTCGGAGAAACAATATGGCTCAACTGCCAGTTGAGCAGGAATTTCTTAGGCCTCTTCCCCCATTGCAAACTTTACAAAACTTTATCCCTGGCGCGATCATCCTTCCTACCTCACCTCGTCAAGAGGATGTCCCTGAACCATCTTCTACTCGGAGTACGTCAAATGAGGATGACGATGTTAGAAACACTCCCCAATGGTTTAAGAAGGGGAAAGACCTAAAAGATACCCTGCACACATCCAAATCTGGTGATGACCTAAAAAGCTACCCAGATCGGTCTGATGAGGGGAATGATCTTAAAAGTCCCTCACCTACTGACCCTTCTCTTTCTTCTTCTTCTCGTCCTTCCTCTTTATGTATTCTGGAGGTATAACCTTGAAATGTCCAGACTTCGAGGCTCTTGCTAGAGAACTTGAAGGAACCAATATAAGTAGGACGCAGAAGAGGCAGTTGAAGAAGATGTTAGCTCAGGCAGCTAGATTCTTAACAGTTGTTGACGCCCTGGCAGCTCGAGTAAAAGCGGAGCCATCTTCTTCAAAGAAGCAAAAGAAGTCAAAATCAAAGAAACCCCATTGGCCTCCTGAGCCTGACTTTGAGCAGAGATTGAGAGAATCAAGGGGGCAGAGCTTCTATTCTCAGGAGGCTTGCAACATGGTGTAAATCTCAGAACCATCACTCAGCATGGGGAAAATAAGCCTGAGATCGGGAAAAATGCTGCAACCTCCACCCCAGAAGTCAGGCATCTTGAAGTTTCCTGGTCTGTCACTTCTCCCTTGCCCGAATACTTTAAGCAATCCACCCATCCTCCGGCTCCTTGGGTTCTTCATCGCCCAAGTACCTTGGACAATCCACCCATTCTCCAATTCCTTGTGACGCTGTTGGTCCCATATACCCAGCCACCTCCTAAGCCTCAACCACAAACCTCCATCACCCAAACCAAGCCCACTATGTAATCAAGTCAGGAAGCAGGCCAAAGTAAACCTCCTCTACCTAAACATGCTCCCTAACCTACTATAACACCCAAACCAGTGACATGGCCAAGGACACAAAAGGCTGACGAGGAAAAGGTGAAATATCATGTGATGGGGCACTTAAGGAAGCTACCGACCCTTCTCAGCATCTATGATGCTCTCATGATCTCAAGGGACTATCGTATGGCTCTGCTCCAGGCTCTTTTCGATCTCGAGGTGTATGAAGCTGAAGTGGAACCCATTGAGGTGGACCCATCGATCTTGCGTGGATGTATGATGATCACCTTCTCAGAGGATGATCTACAATTGGGAGAAAAATTTCACAATCGCCCTCTCTTTGTGATGGGTGAATTACATGCATGCCCTATCAACCGAATCATGTTGAATGGAGGGTCAACATTCAATCTTATCCCAAGGAGAATCCTCACTCAGTTGGGATTAGGTTCTGAAGATCTCACTCCAACACATATCACAGTCCAGGGATTCAACCAGTCGGGAGAGAAGCAGGCTGGCACTGTCTGCCTTCGTCTCAAGATTGGTGAATTAAACGACTACGCTTAATTTCATGTAATCGACATTGACACCTCCTACAACATCTTTCTCGGCTGCTCGTGGCTCCATGACTAAGGGGTGGTTCCAACCACGTTACACCAGTGCTTCAAGTATAATCGGGATGGGAGACAGCATACGGTCTATGCCGTTAAAAGACCGTTTCCTATAGCCGAAGCTCACTATTCTGATGCTAAGTATTACTTCACAAATTCGCTGTCATCCCAAAAGCTAAATGATCGTGACTATAGGTTTGTAAGAAAGACAGAACCTTCGTCCCATGTAGATGTTGAGGACATCAGGCAAACACTGATAAACATGTTCAAAGGAGAGGAAAGACAAGGCAAAATTCTCCCTCTAACTCCCCTTCATCCTAGCATGCTATTCACTATCCTTGAAGAAGCACCATCTCCGCTTGAAGATGAAGCTTCCCCTTCTGTTTCCAGTCTAGAGCCACCTTTGCAAGAAGAAGAATCAGAGGTCGTTGATTTGGTGCCTCGATCTCGCCCTCCGATCCCTGGGGGATCAGGTGGCACTTGTCTCGGGTTTCGGGGAAGACTCAAGACGTGTGTGAGATTGATCTCTCATGAATCTCATTCAAAAATGGGAGGAGGTATTACCAACCGATGAGACAGGAATTTAAAAGGTGGGTTCGGGACTTACTTGGGCTGACTCACTTGGGCGCCCTCGTAGATCACAAAGAAAGCGCCCCAGTAGTAAAACTGGTTCAGAATCTCCTCCCTTGGCTTTTATTCTAATTATTTTCTACTTTTAGGCTCAAACAATAAATCAAAATTTCTATTCAATCTTCTCCAAAATCAACTGACGACCGAGGTTCTTTGTGGGGGTGGGACGCGTTTGTTTACAATGAGGCAGTGCCTGTTTATATAGAGTGATGCCAAACATGGTTGATTGATCAAAATTAGAGCTAATTGCTGAAAATTAAGATTTAATTGAATTAAAAGAAATCTAAACAAGGGTGCAAAAGGACTGTATTGCCCCAGCTTAACAATGTGTGAAATTCCAGAACATTCCCTTTGGCTGCTTAAGAACATGTGTGATCTTCTGTGGTTGACTCGGGGTGTTCTGATGCCCGTTTAATCAAAAGATTATTATTTTCTTATAGGGCAAGACATGACGATTGTTTTGATGCCAACTTCGAGCCATGAATCACGTTTTTTAGTCATGATCATGAGACTTGAAATTTGTTTGAATTTTGGAAACTTTGAATCGATAGTGTGGTCTTTCTTTAATGTTTTTTTATGATTTCTTCATTGTAGTGTACTAAGTATGTCATCACGATCGCATGGCAACAATCAGAACGTGATTTGGAGCCCAAACGAAGATTTCACAATTTTTGAGTTTGGCTGAAATTTGGAATCCGACGGCCAAAATTTTAGTAACTTCATCTGCTTCGTGCATGAAATCTAACCATGCATCATGTACGTAGTTTGGTCAAATGATAGCCCTGAACGTTATGCACAGAATGGAATTGGTTTTACGTTGATCCATTATACGAGCGTCGTGATTTAGTTTAGCAAGCGAGGAGTGTCACTGCTAAATTTTTTGCAACTTCTTTACGAATCAACAACTTCTCTCTAACTTTTCTCCCTGCTCGGATATCGTCTCGGGGCGTGCCACATATCGAATTGTTTGTCTTGATGAGACAAATATGCTCACCAAATTTGGGAGCAATCTGACTTAGAACGAGTGAGTTACGGGCCCCAAAATTGACTGCCTATAACTGTAAAAACAGCCACCTTTAATGGTGTTTTGGTGCATTGAGGCTGTAAAGGAATAGTTTGCAGCCTCTCCTATTTCAATGTTTTACTCGTATCTTTATTTTGAAGTGTCTGATCAAGCCAAAAATTGGTCCATAGGAGTTTTAAACCGTGAAAAATCCAATGACAGTGGTCCCATTGTGATTTGAGACACCAAAAATGTAGCTCCAGTTGTAGGGTCCATTTCATGGGGCAAGAGGTCAATTTTCTGAAAATTATTTCTTTGTGTTCACTGCCTTAGACATGTCTGATCATGATAAAACTTGGCAGGTGGTCTTTTGAAGTGCTGATGATGATCATGAGAAATTATGGGGCCATTATAAGACTATTGAAAATTTCCACTGTGTTGTAGGCTTTATTGACCTGCTTCCTACCATGGACTAAGGTGATGAAAAATATATTAAAACAACTTGCCCCACCGAATGTTGTGCTTCAAGAGAAGTGCAAAGCACAATCATTTAGAAATTTTCCTTCGACTTTTACTTTTATCCTTCCTAGCTACAGGCCCACGTGATGCCGAGGAGATTCATGTAATGGTGTAACTAGGCTGCTCAGACGTAGGGATGCATTTTTTGCGGGTCCGTCCATGGAGACTTTAGGGGGATAAGAGACTTGTTGTAGTAGTGTTTGTTTACTGCTACACCAGATTTGCTTTTGATGATCAAAGTACCACTATTGGTCTCATCTACTGAGTCTAGTCGGGGGCAGGTTCTATTAACCGATCCTGAATGTCTGGTCATGCTGGCTAGGTGAGCTGAAGTCTCTAGCAGGTTCCGCCCTGGATTTGTCAGTTTCTTCCTTGGAAGGATGATGACTGGGCTGCTTTATCACCTAGCCTCATGGAGAGAAGGGTCTATAGAAGAAGGGGAGGGTATGCACATTTCATACATGGGGAGAAGGTCCATAAGAGAAGAAGAAGGCATGCATACTGCATGCATGAGGAGAAGGTCCAAAAGAGAATAAGAAGGCATGCCTACTCCATGCATGGGGAGAAGGTCTATAAGAGAAGAAGAAGGCATGCATACTCCATGCATGGGGAGGGGGTCTATAAGAGAAGGAGAAGGCATGCATACTCCATGCATGGGGAGGAGGTCTATAAGAGAAGGAGAAGGATGCATATTCCATGCATGGGGAGGAGATCTATAAGAGAAGGAGAAGGCATGCATACTCCATGCATAGGGAGGAGGTCTATAAGAGAAGGAGAAGGCATGCATACTCCATGCATGGGGAGAAGGTCCATAAGAGAAGCAGAAGGCATGCATAGTC
>NW_006499207.1:909625-923039 GCF_000471905.2 Amborella trichopoda | reverse complement strand
CATGCATGGGGGAGGAGATCTATAAGAGAAGGAGAAGGCATGCATACTCCATGCATAGGGAGGAGGTCTATAAGAGAAGGAGAAGGCATGCATACTCCATGCATGGGGAGAAGGTCCATAAGAGAAGCAGAAGGCATGCATAGTCCATGCATGGGGAGGTGGTCCATAAGAAAAGGAGAAGGCATGCATACTCCATGAATGAGGAGGAGGTCCATAAGAGAAGGAGAAGACATGCATACTCCTTGCATGGGGAGGAGGTTCATAAGAGGAGAAGAAGGCATGCATAGTCCATGCATGGGGAGAAGGTCTATAAGCGAAGAAGAAGGCATGCATAGTCCATGCATGGGTGAGGAGGTCTATAAGAGAAGGAGAAGGTATGCATACTCCATACCTGGGGAGGAGGTCCATAAGAGAAGAAGAAGGCATGCATACTCCATGCATGGGGAGAAAGTCCTTTAAGAAGGATAATAACTGGGCTACGTTGTCACGTAGCCTTGAAGAAGGATGTCGACTGGGTTACCAGCTCACCCAAAACTGAAGAAGGATATCGAGTGGGTTACTTGTTCACCCAGGATTGAAGAGGGACATTGACTGAGCTATCTATTCACCCAGGACTAAAGAAGGACTGTCCAAGGATGATTTTAACATCTACACCCTGTTGGACGTTTTGACGATGAAGGGAGTGCTGGCTGAAGTCATCTATGGAAGCAAATGTTGTGTCAACCTGTTTATTGGTCCAAGCATCCTTTACGGGTTTTTGCTTGAACTTGGGAAGCGACGCCGTAGAGACGATTTTCACCAACTCTTTTTATTTTATTTTGGGGCTCTTTTACCCATGACCTTTCGGCCATGTCCACACTTTTTGTCCATTTTTACTCACGATGCCCTTTTGGGTTTTCACCGTGCGCGATTTTTATTCACGAAACTCTTTTACTCATGGTTACGTGACCATGCCCGTCCGTTATTTTTACTCATGGCGTTCCCTTGTTCAGGTATACACCATGCCCATTATTTCTTTTCTATTTTTTTTTTTTGTTTTTTGTGAGGGCGTGTTAAGGTCATGCCTTTGAGACCGGTGCGAAACAGTTTAACGTCATGCAGCCTGGACGTGTGATATGGTTTAAGGTCATACAACTGGACCGTAATGGTGATGGATGGGTTTGGCTCACTTGGGGAGATGACTCGAGGCTGCCCATGAGAGATGGGTGATGTATGAAAGGTGAGTGGATGATGGTGACCCACTAACTTACAACAAGTATGGGTGACGAGATGGTTCATCGATTTGTGAGCATGGGTGAGACTCACTGGGGGATGATGTAGGGTGATGAATTCATGGGGAGGTAATGAAGGTGATGCGAGCACACTAACAGGTAAGTTAGGAAAGGCATGCTTGAAAGTGAACGTAAAGGCGTATGCACATATGTGGGAGCAAGTTTATGGTCATTCCTCCTAGACCTGGGCAAAGTAGTTTATCGTCATGCGGCCAGGACGTGCACTATGATTTAAGGTCATATAGTTGGACCATGGTTATGCAGTTTTAAAGTCATACAACTAGGACCATGCAGTTTAAGTTCATGCAACTTGATCTCCGCTACAGTTTAAAGTCATGTAGTTCGGACCATGGTGTTTTGCAGTTTAACGTCGTCCGATCGAGACGTAGACTATGGTTTAAGGTCATATAGTTTGGACCATGCAGTTTAAGTTCATGCAACTTGATCTCCGCTACAGTTTAAAGTCATATAGTTCGGACCATGGTGTTTTGCAGTTTAACGTCGTCCGATCGAGACGTAGACTATGGTTTAAGGTCATATAGTTTGGACCATGCAGTTTTAGTCGTGCAACTAGACCTCCGCTACAGTTTAAGGTCATATAGTTCAGACTGTGGTGTTGTGTAGTTTAACGTCGTGCGACCAGGATGTAGACTATGGTTTAAGGTCATATAGTTTGGACCATGCAGTTTAGGGTCATGCAAATAGACCTCCGCTACAGTTTACGGTCATAAAAATTGGACCATGGTTATGCAGTTTTAAAGTCATACAACTTAGGACCCTGCAGTTTAGGCCATGCAACTAGAACTCCCCTATAGTTTAAAGTCGTATATTTTGGATCGCAGAGTTTAGGGTCGTGCATATAGACTAGGGCTGTACAACTTAGGGTCATGCAGCACAGACCATTGTGTGGATCGTCATGTAGGTGGAGCTCCATGGGAATAGGCTTGTGGACGGTAATCTGACTCCTTGGGGATAACATGGCTAAGACCATTCACAAACTGAGGGCTCAGGTGGAAATGGTGACCTGATGTAGGATGACTAACAGAAGTGGACCTTGCTGTGGTTTGTAAGGGGGTGAGGTACTCTTTGAGGTGAATAATGAGGCTTTATGACCAGTAACCCGACTCCTTGGGGATAAGGTAGCTTAGTGTAAAGCTGACCCACTAGGTATTGGGGAGGGAAGAATGACCTTAACTTTATTGAGGATGATGGGCCACAGTACGAGTGTGACTCCTAGTGGGGGATGAGGGACAACTAAAGACCCCATTGGGGAGGTCACAGTTCAAGTGCAACAGCCTGGGTGCAAGTTCACTAGGGATAGTGATAGGGCATACATTGCTTGAAATACGGCTGACGCCATGTGTAGCACTGATGGTTTGTTACGAATTTTCAATCGGCACTGAGCTCTCACAATACAACCGGCGCTGAGTTCTAACACGACCAGCGCTGTTCAGCTGGCGTTGTGAATGACCCGTGATATTATCTTAAGTCAACTGGCGTTGAGTTAACTAGACCTAGGTCGTTTTGGAGACACACCCGATGCTAAGTCAACCAGCGCTAAGGTTGTATTTGGAAACACACTTGGTGCTAAGTCAACTAGAGCTAGGGATGGATTTGAAAACACGCCCGGTGCTAAGTCAACTTTCGCTAGGGTTGTTTTGGAAATTCACCCGGTGTTGCATCAACCGATGTTGGGAATGGATTGATGAGAGTTACCTTGGGCCTCGTGTAAAGCCCGACCCGGCTTGTTGTCGCTTGGCTTTCCTTGGATGCAATTGGACTTCCCAATTTGTGAGGGGCATTCACGGGTAGTGTAGTCTATAGAAGGGGGTAAAATCCCGTTTTCCCTTATTTTCACCAAAGGTAAAAAAACTTAAGCGTAAGTTTTCTTTAACCATGAGGAGAGAGCGCTCATTTGTAGTTTTTGGTGAGCAGTGGGACTTCAGCAACAGTCTCTGCAAGGAAAGTTCTTCAGCAGGCAGCAGGCTTCCAGTCAACGGTCCTGCAGAGAAGACCTTCGTTGAACAAACTTCGCCAAGATTTCGGTGAGTCGATAGAGAAAGTAGCAGAGAAATGAGAGGTTTTTAAGAATCTTTCTGAGAAGCAGACGAGGCTCCGACTATCGTTTTTCTATCGAGAAGAGGCGGGAAACACATTAGTGAGTATTTCTGCATGTCTTAAGGGCTTTTTGGGGGTTTTTTAAGGGATTTCTTGGCAGTTATGGAAAATTTTTGGCACTTTTGTGGTGTCACAGAGATTTTTGGGGACTAAGGGGAAATCTCCAAAAGCGTTCTGGTGTGATTCAGGTGAAGTCTAGGCTAAAAAGATAGGTGGGAAGGTTTTCCAATGAGTTTTCAACTGTGTAGGGGCAATTTTGACGGAAGGCGAACGACTACAGGAGTTGGGCCGTATGGCTACAGGAGGTGAACCATCATGGCAACTGCATACGGTTGCTGGACGTGAACTATTGTCCTTGGAAATTGTATGGTTATCAGTCACGTGTGTGTGAGGAGGCGTTGAAGGATGTGGCGACGGCTGTCAGTCGGCACGACTGATTTTGAGGTGTCATGTCTCGGATCGTGGCGCGTGTGAGAGATTCACTTTCAGCCGGTGCTGACCTTAGACAAGCTTAATCGATGCTGGGATGTTGGCATTCAACCGACGCTAAGTGCTGAAAGTCTCAACCGACGCTAGTTGTTGGCATTCAACCGACGTTGAGTGCTGAAAAACTCAACCGGTGCTAGTTGTTGGTATTCAACCGGAGCTGGCAATTGATAAGCTCGACTGACGCTAAGTGTTTGACAAGCTCACCTGACGCTAATCGTTAATACGCAACCGGCGTTGAGCATTGAGAACTTCACCCAGCACTAAGTGTTTGGATAGACTCAACAGGTGTTGTTTCAGTGCCATGGAAACTTTTGGAAGTGAACCACTCAGCCCTTTGTAATGGATGGTTCCTCTTACCAAATCCGCGATATGAAGAGGCTCCCCAGGGAAGGGGAAATCAGCACCCATGACTCTACGGGTGAAGTTTTATCAAGAGGTGAACCCATTTGGCTGACCCAACCCGTGTGTGAACCAGAGTGGCCCCTTAGCATCACTTTCATTACTGACCCCGTATGCTTTAAAGTGCAGGAGGGAAATGGTGGCAACGTCTGTATTGAAGAAGGGACGAAAGTTCTTCACTGTATGCATCGGAACATAGCTTCAGGGGAGAACTTGCCTACCTTGGGGAAGTAAATGGTACAAGTGAAGGGATTATTATGGTGGTCGGCAAAAGGCCTCTGGATTCAAGGAGAGCACCAATACCTGAAGGGATACACTTCCTATACTGTCAAGGTATTGGCTTCGTAAAGAAGCGTTGTTGAGCATGCTTCACTATTAGCGGCGGTTCAGTGTTCGGGCAGCTACTACGATCGTTGCTATTATACAGTAAAGGTAATGCTGGAGATGTGGAACCATGTGAGCAATACTTAACTTCTTGGTCATGGTGAAGCGAGAATCTCTTTACTGGATGTTCACTTTATTGAAGGTCTATGTATGATGAGTTTGTGCCCTCTAACTCAATCATCTTTGGTGGTTTTCACTTGGGGGGTGAAGAGCCGCCGGTCAGTCTTCCTAAGATCTTTGAGGCCTACCAATCAATTGTTGGCCGATCTAGCAATGGTAGGGTCACCTTTACAGACTGGGTGAAATTCTTTTGCGAGGATTATCCTGAGGGCGGTCAGGGTACTCCATAGGGGAGAGGGAAGGCAGTTGCAAAGGAGACGCCTCCTAAATATCTGCTCGAGGCTGATTATGACGGTGTCTTTTTGGCCGCCTACCTGGCCTTATTCTTATGCAAATTCGTGCTTCTTGGCTGGGGGGATGACATTTGCCCAACGGTACTATATGTGGCATGCGACATGGCCAGAGGGCACGAGTATGCGCTTGCTCAGTCAGTCCTGTGCAACATATACCATGGTTTGGGAGCCATCTCCCGTGGAAAGGCCTATAAGGGCAAGGAGGGAGGGAACGACATCATAGGAGGAGAAGCTTTCCTTGAGGACTTTAAAACCCTATTCCCTGTGCATTACGTGTACGGGTGACTATGGGCTTATTTCCCTGACACCCAAGTCAAGCATCAGTGCTCAAGAAATAAGTTGTGGCCCATCTTGATGGAGATAGCATACTAGAGTGCCATCTTCCATACCCCAGGGAAAGCTCGTGGTTTATTCGGAATGATTATTTGAACATGAGGAGAGTCCCTTTTCGGTCGGGAGCTTCACTGATCGTGCTTTCGTCGATGAATTGGGGAAGGAGCTAGACAGTGCCCCAACAACGATTAAGGAACTCATGTCCATGCTGAGCATCAGAGGGGGAGTCTTACCTTGTCGGACTCCACACAGTGCCTGGCTAGAGGGATATTTCCCCCACCGCTTCGCCCGTCATAACGAGCTTGACCAAAGCTGCCCCTTCTCGGTATTCTTTGAGAAGCGTCAGAGTAAGGTGTTTAAGGGGAGGGCGGAGGAGCTTGAAACTTTTCTAGAGTGTTGGCTGCCGGAACATACACAAATTGCTTGGTCCATGTGTCTTGAAATGACAGAGACTAGTAAATGCGTGCTACCTCACTTCGGTAGGAGTGTCCGAACAACCAAGGAATATGCGAACTGGTGGAGAATCACTAGTAAGTGCTATTGGGAGAAGGATCACCCTTGGAAAGGAGTGAATGGAAATTGGCACTAAGACGCCTGACAAAGGAGGCTGGCGGATGCTCCTGCTCCTGGTGAGGTATTCGTCTTAGACTATCCCTCCAACTGGTGGGGTTTAGGGCTTCCACGCGAGATAGCAGTTGATGAGGCCTCACCAGATTTCCTTGCAATGAAGATGATGACTAGGAGTGTCTTCAACAATCTTAGCTCGATCTTAGAATGAGATGAGGGGCGACAGGTCCCTGGTTATGAGAAGTGCCCACCACAGGACCTGAATGCCCTAATCGAGAGCGGTCCCCATAGCAAATTGGCTGGAGGGCCTCTTCAAGGGGGTGGGTCTGAGGCAAGATCTCCTACTCCAGCAGGGGAAAAGAAAAGAAAGAGCTCGACTGCTACGGACACCTGTGTAGTGCCTTCAGGTAGTGGGCGTACTCGGAGGCGGAAGAGCGACAAGCTCCCTGTGGTGTCAGAATCAGGAGGTAGCCCTTCCTCTTCTGATCTTTTAATAATTCTTGTAGCATCCCCCTTTGTGCTTTCTGAACCATCTTCTGCTTCTACTAAAATGTTTTCTTTTTTTTCAGAAACTGAGGCTGACGACTTCGAGAGCCCTGAGCCTATTGACATTGCTTCTGATTGGGAGGGGACTCCGAATCTTAGGGAGGAGCCCTCCAGTCCAGGGGCAGCTCCGGAGTCAGAGGCGGCTAGGATGGAGATTGAGGAGGATGAAAGCCCTGAAGTAGCTGCTCTAGAGAGGGGCTATGATGTCGATGTGGCCTCCATGCATGAGGAGTTAAGTGCCCCGACCGAGGCAGGGGCTGCGGCCTAAGAAGAAGAGCCTGGAGTTGATGACGTGCTCGAGCACCAAGAGGTTGTTGTTCCTATGGTCCCAAGTCATGAAGATGAGGGGGCCGAGCTCTTTGTGGCCGAAGTTCTGGCTGTTGAAGGCAAGGGCCAAGTGGAGGAAGCCATTGCCAGAGGTGAGTCCGTTGGCGAAAGCCAAAGAGAAGAGGCAATTCCTAAACTTGGTGATGCTGAGGTGACAGTTTAGGAGAGTGAAGAGAAAGGGAACAAGTTCCTCTCCAGCCTGTTGAGACAGAGGTGGAGGTCCCCGTAAGAGAGGGTCAAGACAACGAGGCTGGCCTTGGAGAGCCTGTGCATATGGAGACCGAGGCTGCTTATGAGCTTGACTGACAAGAAGTTCTTGGCTTTGCCCTCATTTCAGAGGAACCAGTGGCTCAGATGGCTATCACTTCAACAAGCCCGGTCCTTGAGGTCGAGGTGTGTTCCACAGTGGTGGTTTCAGGAGCAATGTCCATGCCTGTTTTTTGTGGTTTTTCTAGCATGATTGAAGGCATGCTTAGAGTAGGCCTATGGGGCTTGAGGGGGCAACCTTCAATGAGCTGGGAGAAGGTTTGGCCAGGCTGAGGGACTTTGCTGGGACTACTATGATCGGGACGACACCAGAGGTGCTTTCTCATTTTGATGCCACTATCAACGAGTTGGAGAACTAGCGGTTGGGAGCGCTTCATCATAAGGAAGAAGCCACAAGGGTAGAATCCTTGAAAGAGCTCATCTTACACAGTCGTGAGAAGATAGATGCTTGTATTGAGAAGAAAGCCTCGATAGCTGGCCATCAGCAGGATCTCAAAAAAGAGGCACAAGGGAGCTTCAAGAGAATGATCGAAGTCAGAGAGGTGTTGCGAATGTTGAAAGAAGAATTCATGGACCTCGAGAATGAGATGGCTCAAAGGAAGGCCATGGAGATATCTTTGTCTGCAGATTTGTTTGAACTAGATGGCACAATTGAGTCGGAAACTGTCGTGATGACAGAGGTGACTCAAACAGTGGTGGAGCTGAAGGCACGGGTTCAAGGTACTGAGACATCTCTTGAAGCACGTAGCACAGAGATCAATAAGATGATTGATCGTTTCTGAGCATGTCATTCCCCCTTTTTCCAGTGCTTGTAAAAGTTTTGACTGATGAATAAAGCGCTTCTCTCTTTTTTATTGACTTTACTGCATGATTTCATTCTCTCTTTACTTTTGCTGCACTTCATGTGATTCTTTTGAATGCCTCTCGACACTTTCATTGTCCCAAGAGACTAATACCCTAGGCCTTGTTTAGCCTCATAGTGGGCTGTCGCAACTTGGATAGCTTCGAAATAGGGGGTCGTTCGTCATGATTTGGTGAGCCTGGTTGCTATAAATAGCCCATTTAGGAGGGGCTTCAACCTCTATTGGTGGCGCGTTTACTTCAAGCTCAGCATAACTTTCATTCTTCAGCATGAACACTTTGAGATCCTTTGAAGCGATACGCATGACCTCCAATTGGCTCTGAAGGCTGCGGACTTCGGTTCTTAAGTTTGCTAGAGGATCCTGCCCTTGAGGGGAAGGAAGTTACCCTTCTCTGAACTTCTCTTTTGAGAGGTCGGGGAAATGTAAAACTTTTGGCTAGACAACGGTTTGAAGAACATCCTCTAAACCTATAGCAACTGGATTTTGAAAGACTTTTCGTGGCGATTGTCGCGCTGCTTCGGCTTTCAAGAGTGCAATGGGGATATGCAGGACATTCTGATGGTCCGGCGTATAGGTGACCCTTGGAGCCGAGAATTCTACCCCCATGGCTTGCTCGATCTTAGGAATGACTTTTGGTTCATTTTTCGGCCAAGGTGGCTCAGAACCGGGGGCAGAGGGTAAGGACTCTTTTTCGATCAAAGAAGGAGTTTCTTGAGGGATGATAGTTGGGATGTTGGAATGAAGAATATTTAGGGGTAAAATTCTGCCCTTCCTTTCTTCTTCCTTGAACATGTTCAGCAACATCCTCCCAACATCCTCAACAACTTCATGAGACAAGGATGTCTTGCTTGTAGACTCGTAACCTTCTTCTCTCATCTTTTGAGGTGACGCAAGATCTGTGAAGTAATATTTTGCATCTGCATAGTGAGTTTTGGCCATAGGGAATGGTCTTTTGTCAGCATAGACTGTATGCTGTCTCTCGTTTCGGCTATACTTGAAGCATTGGTGTAATGTTGATGTAACCACCCCCTGATCGTGGAGCCATGACCGAACGAGGAGAATATTGTAAGAAGTATTGGTGTCGATTACATGAAACATGGCGTAATCGTTCAGCTCACCGATCTTAAAATGAAGGTGTATCGTGCCAGCTAGCTTCCCTCTTGATTGGTTCAACCCCTGAACTGTCATGTGAATCGGGGTAAGATCTTTGGACCCCAACCCTAATCTAGTAAGGATACTTCTTGGAATGCGATTGACTGCCGACCCTCCATCTAAGATGATTCAGTTGATGGGGCATGCATGTAATTTTCCAGCAACAAAGAGAGGGCGATTATGAAACTTTTCCCCTAGCTGTAGATCGTCTTCTAAAAAGGTGATTGACATACATCCTTGTAGAATTGCTGGGTCTACCTCGATAGGTTCTACTTCGATCTCGTGCACTTCTAGGTCTGAGAGAGCTTGAACCAAAGCCATCCGGTAATCCTTTGAAAGCATGAGGGTGTCATAGACATTTAGAAGGGCATGAAGCTTCCGTAGATGTCCTGTCACATCGTATTTCACCTTCTCTTGATCAAGGCCTTGTGATTCTGGTCCTCCCATGGATTTGATGGGTAGATTGGGTTGAGGAATAGGTTTGGGTAAAGAGGGTTTATTTTGGTTGGCTGCTGACTTGATTGTACAACGGGTTTGATTTGAGTGATGGAAGTTTGAGGTTCTAAGTGAGGTTCTAAGAGAGACTGAGTGTATGGGATAAAAGGGGTCCCAGGAAATTGGAGGGGTAGGGCGATTGTTTAAGGTATTGAGCTTAGGAAGAAGTTCAGGGAGCTGTAGGATGGAAGACTAGTCTTTGGATTAAGGGGCAGTGGCAGACTGGGGAAGTTCAAGGTGCCGGACTTCTGTGGTAGAGGCTGCAGCGTCTTTCCTGATCTGAGGTTTATCTGCCTCGTGGTGGGCATTGCTCAAGAGATTTGCACCATGTGGCAAGCTCCCTGAGAATATAAGCTTTGCCTTCTCGACTCACTCAACCTCTGCTCAAAGTCAGGCTCAGGTGGCCACTGGGGTTTCTTTGACTTTGACTTCCTTGCGCTTCTTTGATGAAGGTGGCTCTGCCTTGGCTTTAACTGCCAGGGCATCAACAACTGTTAAGAATCTTGCTGCCTGTGCTACGGTCTTTCTCAATTACTTCTACTACGTCCTTCTTATATTGATTCCTTTGAATTCCCGATCCAGATCCTCGAAGTCTGAGCACATTAGGGTCGTACCTAAAGAAGACACATGAGAAAGAGGATGAGAAGTAGGAGAGGAAGGTGTAGAAGGGTTAAAAAGTGGGGGACTTCTAAGATCGTTCCCCTCATCAGACCGATTTGGATAGCTTTTTACGTCATCACCAGGATTGGATGGGTGCAGGGGATCTTTTAGGTCTTTCCCTTGCTCAGATCGTTGGGGAGGGCTTTTAACATCGTCACCCTCATCGGACGTTTGTCGAGTGGAAGATGTCACAGGGACGTCTTCTTGACAGAATGAAGAAGGGAAAAGGGTTGTGCCATGGATGAAGTTAAGCAAAGTTGGCAACGGAGGAAGGGGCCTAAGAAATTCCTACTTGACTGTGGGTTGAGTGGTCTTGTTTCTATGACGAGCAGCCCTTAGTACCTATCTTTTTATGGCTTTCTGAGGTGGTATTTGATTTGTCTTACTGGGTTCATGATCAGCGCTGGCTTGGCGAACTGCTTCTTTCCTCAAAGACTTGAGTCTGCTTCAGCCATTGTCGATCATCCATGGCTGGGAACTCGAGGGTTTTGCAGAGTCTGAGTCATTGACAGGAAGGTCCTGCCTTGTGAGAACTTCTTGCCCTGATGAGGAAGTGATTTGGGGATCTCTTAGGGGGAGGTTGTAAAATTCTTGACACTCTCGCATCTCCTTTGCGAATATGTCAAGGAAAGCTGTGCGTTCTGACAAGTAATGACTGCTTATCTGATGGTATAAACACCAACGATATTCAGTCCCCTTAAGAAGGCGAAGGGGTTGTGTCACGCCCCAAGAATTTACAATATTGATATTCCTGAGATGTGACAGTCAAAACATATATACATCTCTTGATAGGGCAAATTTATAGTGGCGAATTCTTACAAAGTAACAAAAGAAAGTTTAAGCACAACTACAATATCTTCAAGAGTTGATCCTGACGAGCACTCAAAATAAAACCGCAGTTATCCTGAAACAAAATGTTTACCCTAATTTGATGAGTTTGGCTACCCAGTAAGTGATCATCATAATCCTAAAAATAATCATGGTTGAAAGATATCAATATTTTCAAAAAGGAGATCTATTAACAGAAATGCATCAACAGTTTTACTTTAAAAAATGCATAATTAAGTATAATTCGAATAATTGAAATGCATATAATATTTTAACGTCAGTGCATAATTCAAAAGATTTCACAAAATACCCTACTGGCGTCCCAAGTAGGTCACCTATATACCCCATCAGCGTTCTGATGGGTCCACTTAATCCCTATCAGCGTCCTAGATAGGTCCACTTAATTCCTGCAGGTCCACTTATACCTCACCGGCGTACCGGATGAGTCCACTTAATCCCTACCGGTGTACCGGATAAGTCCACTTATACCTCACCGGCGAACCGGATGAGTCCACTTGCATACTTAAAGTATTTCTAAATCTCTTTAAACATTCGAAAGCAGCAATATCATGTACTCAACATATCACTGAAATTATTAATATGAATTTCACTTAAACCATTAATCATAGTCACTTTAAATAACATTTCAAAAATAATCAGTCAAATATTTTGGACTCAAATTTAGAAAGGTAGCAGTTCGTAAAGACATTTTAGCATAATTTCCAATCTAATATGTATAGAAAAACTCTTATAGAAATTCAAGAATACGGAATTATCACAATTTATGGGATGTCAATTTGCAAATAAACATTTCACAGACAATGCTATAATCAAATGCAAAAATATCAGTATTCAAATAATAAGGCAGTCATTTGCACATGAGATTTACAATGTCTAAATATTAAAAAACAGTAGAAAGAAATCTCACAATTTTACTAAAAGCAGAAATATCACATTTATTTCTAATAATTTGACAGTATCTAAAATTATCTAACAATAGACAAGAAAAATATATAAATTTATTTCTAAGAATTTATAGCATTTAAAATTTCTAACATAGATAAAATATCACAATTTTATTAAAAATATTATTTTTCAAAATAATGAGGTCGCTTGAGCATAAAATTTATCGCGCCTAAAATTCATGATAATAAGCAGAAGTAATTATTTCATTTCATTTTTAGAAAGAACGGATTATTTTTCAAGATAATGAAGTCACTTATCTAAAATATTTGAGAGGGAGCTTCCGATAAAAATTCGGCTTGAGAGAGGAGCTCACTGAGTTTCGATTAGAGAGTGAAAGATCTCAAAAGTTTTCGAGGGTGGGAGTCCTCACCTCTCCTATTTAAATTCGTAAGGCATGTTATTATATTATCTTATTAAGCTCCACCTCATATATATGAGGTGTGACAATACTATTCAACGTGACACCTTTAAGGACCACGTCAATTAAAGGACATGGTAAAGGAAAAGAAAAAGTTAAAAAAAGTGGTGATGGTCTCTAAGGACCATAATACTTATATGGACCATCACACTATAAAGAATTATTTATATATATATATATATATATATATATATATATATATATATATATATATATATATATATATTTTGAAAGTTTAGGATTGTTACAGGTTGCCTTGCCTGCTTCGGTGTGATTATGCCTTCCTGAAGCATTATAATGAATAACGTGTAGAGAAGTTTAGGCACTTCATCCTCCACTTGGATGGTTACGACATGGGAGGCCCCAGCTGCCCCGAAGACCTTCTTTAGGTCTTCAAGCTTTATTTGACCCTTCTGATCAGGGCCTCAATGATGTCCTTCAGCATGTAGCAGTCATCCATAGGATGATTAATCCTTCGATGATAAACACAATAATTCGCCTGATTGTCAAGGCCAGATTGCTAGGGGAACTTGATTTCTAGAAGCTGAATCATATTCTGCTTCAATAATAACTGTAACAACGTAGGGACCCATTCCTTCTCGAAGGGATAAGCCTTATTCCTAGGTCTGGAGAGATAATCATTCAGATCAAAGTTGGCTGGTGGAGGTACCCTATTGTACGACGGTTGTTGCTTGCAAGCCTAGGGTGTTATTGTTGTAGCGGTTACCCCTTTAGAGAGGTCAAAAGTTTGGGGGGAAGCCTTCTTTGAATCAGTGACCATGATGGCTGCACTGATTACCCCTTTCTGTTGGCTACCCCATGTGTTATTTCGAGAGCTACCATTGCCTCGATTACTTTCTGAACTTGTAAATGGCTATGTCGCACCATGGTGGTGTGACAAACTTTCTATGCGAACTG